>CM017567.1:37621919-37914397 GCA_007844125.1 Sinonovacula constricta
GTGATAGTTACGCCAACGACGCCATCAGATAAAGTCAGTTTCAAAATGCATTCATGAATTTTAGCGTTATATGTTTTAGAAAGTTTGATGAGTATAAATGATGCAATAACATACTCTGCTTGATAGAGAATTAGATTCAACAGTAAAACCAACATAGATTTGTGAATCCGGACTGTTTCTATATGACCGTCGACAATGTGTGCACTTGTAGCTTAATGCCATTTGTATAAGACATAAAACTATATTTAACGTACGACCATGCTGGTTACCATGGCCCGCAAATAGTCCTCTTTTGACGTTGGGAGTCGTCTGTCCTCTTTGTTTCATTTTCCGAAAGCAAACAAAAAATAAAACATTGTCGTTAACAAAGCATGAGGCAACATTCATACTCATATCTTAAATTCAGCAATTCAGCTAAAGCCTAACATCATAGACAGATAGTGGTTGTATTGGCATGCATATAATTACTAGAACAATCCAACTGTGTTTTACCAAAAGTGACTACATGTAACATGTTTTAGAGTTTTCTGTTATCTTGGCGGTAATACTTATCTATGTAAAAATATATATTGCGACAAAATGTGTATGTACATGTATGCACTTTAATTTAGTTAAATAAAGATATATGATTCTTATGGCAACATAATGGGAATTACAAGAGCAAAACGAAACAATGTTTTTGGAATTAAGTTAAATTTTCAACTTGCGGTTCGTTTTTAAAACATACGGCAAGTACTAAGCAACTGCTTAAAAGAAAGCCAATCAAATTGTGCACAGTTTCTTACAGTGAATATATACATATATAAATATATTCGTAAATTCGTATGCAATTCGTACTATATATAAAAATTAAAACCAGTTTACAGAAGCATTTAGCTTGTCATCAGTATAAATACGTGTATGTTGTGGGCGAGCGGTAAATGTCGCCGACATTTAATTCCTCAGCGCCTCACCGTGATTCTTCGAGTCCCGGTCGGGGCGAGAACTGTCAGATGAAAGGTTTTCCAGCTAAACTTGACGAATGACGATGATTTTCCCTATACATAAGTCTGGGTTCTTTCTCCGCCAATAATTATCTTGACTTTGCCTATATGATCATAATTGTGTGGGTCCGGTGTAACAAAAGTAAAAACAAATAAGACTGAAGTACCTGGCTTATTATCATACAGTATCACGAACTCTTTCTTCAATCGTAACATGGTAAAGTAAAATATGTAAGCATAAAACACTTTATCACTATAAGGTTTCACCAAGAGTTTGTATTTATATAAAACACGTGAACTTATACTTAATCTAATAAAATTCATTAACCATTTTTACTAAACTTAGTTTATTTAAGTATGATGTTCGATGCAAGAATCAAAGAAACGCAATTAACATAACTATAAATATAAAAACAAATATTTAATATAAAATATGAATTATAAGTATACAGAAATGAACTTAAACTGTGTCCTTGTGGCAAATAAATTAGAAGCAAAATGATAAAATAAATCCGTATCTTTTTCTTAATTTTGTACAATGCAACGTATGCGTCAAGACTTTCTTAACTGACTGTACATACGGATACTCATTTCCACAGAAACTTAAACAGCAACTCAAATAAAATAGCAAATGTCGAAATGCAAACATGCAATTAAGATCAAGGAGAACGATAAACCGATGGCTTCAATTTAGTTTAGGTTAACTTTTGATGATGAAATTGAACTGATGGTGGGTTTCCTGGTATGGTAATGGTTTAATCTAGCATGAAATTTACAATTTAAAATTCTCACGATTCTCTTAAAATCTGGTGATTTTCATCATTTTCGTGATTGGGGTGCTGCTAAATCTCTTTTGATATCGTCAACAATAAAAAGAAAACAACATGTATAAAATATCATAATCAAACACAAAAATGGACCGCACATGTTAATCTTTGTATATGATTACATGTAGCTCGAGAATACGCGTAATTGTACCGTTTCTTATGAATTAGAAAAAATGATGTCCTACGAACCAATAAGTCTTTCGGTCTAATTATATCCAGTTTTGTAGACCCAGTAAAAGTTGTTTTATGATAAAATATGGGAATATATGTATGTTCATGGCTGATAAGTCTCGAGCCTTTTCGCCAAACTTTGCCTCAGATGTTTTCACTATGAAGAAAAATGGTTTGCAAAACAAGACAGTAACAGAAAGTTATTCATTTCAATTATACACAGGCAGAAAATCTTTGATGCAAATCTTCAAATGTCCACCAATTTGTGGTTTAAACAATATAATAATTCAATTTAAGCACCACAGGAACCAATTAGTAATTTGACTCAGAGTGAGCTCAAATATATTCAAACAATTGTCCTTCAGATGCACATAGCATATATATTATAACATTTGTATAGCCAAGTAGTTACGAAGAACCTGATTATTGCAGTTCGCAATTGTCAATAGTCAAGTTTTTACAATGGGCGCCTCACTTCAGTGCGAGCGCCAAAATCAGACTTTAAATATTTTGAGCGTATGTTGCAAAAGACGCCACACTTCGACGTATCTCGGCAATGTGTCAACGGTGACATCAGAGCTGTCGTTTGAAACAAAATCGTTGCTGTATAATAACTAGAAGCAACTATCTGTAAATATATTAAAACAAACATTCAATTTGCTCAATTCAAAATTTACTCCATTACACTAAACCACTTACAAGTGCGGTGCCAACATTTTTGTGAGCGCTGCTAAAATGGCGATTTACTGGGAATGTAAAACTTGATGAGAATATTCGGTGAAATTTATAACCTTTTGACACATGTTGACGTTTCTGGACACCACGGTTAATGAACTATTTATTTAAAATGTGATACAAGTGCTTACTGCTGATTAACGTTCTCGATTAGACAGAGACTTATACTAAGTATAGCAAATGGCCGAATGTCAAGGTCAAGATGGAGCAAAATATCCATATTTGTTTTCCATGTTGACTATATATGGTGCTGGTGTTGGTGCTGGTATATGCGAACTGTCAAACCCAGCATTACATTGATCCAATCATCTCTGCAAGTTTGCTTGTGACGTTTTGACAGTTAAAATATCCTTTCTGTCAGCTATTTATTCCCAAGGATGTGCTTATAGTTGGTAAGTTTCACTCTGATGGAACATTTTTATATATAATATCTTTCTCCGAGAAAACTTTTCTAGAAGAACTGTGTTTAAACCTGTTAGCCGATATAATGATATCCCAAAGGAACAGATCAATGAAATTAGCATACGCTCTACTGTAAGGATGTGTTTTCTGCTAAACAGTTTGAAAAGTTGGCCCTTTCTGTCAGTTTATTTGTTTGAATTTTTTTATTAAATAATATTTGTCATGCGCATAACATTTTGACAATGTTAGTATCTATTGTGTTATTATGAATACCTTTAGCAAGTTAGCTCCTTGTTTTACCACCGTCTAAGGCAGTAACTAAAGGGTTTTCTCTATTTTATACATGTATATATAGCAATATTCTTAGAAAAAGGTCTTATGTGCTTATTATGTAGACACGCTGAAGGTAATTATAACATCAAGTAATATATAATTATGGACATATGGTGTAAAAGATAGCTTTTTTAATCAAAACATAACAGGCCGCATTGGTGATTGTTGAAGTGTTAGTGTCATAATATGCAGTTTCAGATTTATTTTTTAACTAAAGACATAAAAGAAGTAAGACTTGAAGTTATTTCTGTTTTTCAAAGGCCATTGCATTTGAATGTATGTTTCAGATTTGTTGTTGCTTCGTCAAATAAATATATTTTTTGAACTTCTACGTTATAATTTATACATTCATTTTGTGCACACAAATGCAAATGTTGCTTTATGCATACATGAATTAATCTGGAATATTTGATTAATGATACGTTTTGCAGACTTCGCGACGCTGGGCCCGATGTTTGAGTTTTTATCGGAACAACGGTCGACAGCACAATTCTATTTGCAGATGCATCAGCTATGCCATTTTTCTATTTCCGAAAAATCAAGATCGCGTGCTTTCTGCAGCGTGAACTATTCCAATTAAGCAGGAGATAAAAGATTCACAAACTAGAAATAAAGATTTAGATTATTTTCGTTAGGAAACTTGCGTCTATTAGGTAAAGCTCAATAGCCATACAAAATATCGGTTCATGATAAAGCAAATCTCAATTTGAAGCTACTCACGTAATAGACACTGACTTGATCAGGTGATGTTGGATGCTTTTATACGCACAAATACTGTAGGTAATTAATCTTGGATACCTTATTACCATTAGTAACCATCCTGTTAAATGTAACGCCACAGAGTACGTTTAACAGTAACCATACGGTCTATGGCGTTACCTGGAATATCTACCAATGCGAGTCGCTCTGATATTCATTCGTGCTGCCCTTACGTCATCGTTTGTTAAGTAGGTCCCAAAAATGAGGTTAGAAAGCTACGCTGGACAAGAAATTTTCATTGATGTGTGAAAACTAAGCGCCAAAGAATGGGAAAGTTGTATTGAATCTTCCATTCGAAATTCGTAAATGTATTATCATATCTGGATTAACGTTATTCAACTCACAACATTCGATTTCTGACAATAACTGAGAAACGTGGGGGACATACATAGATGACAAAAAATACAACATTGAGCATCTGTCTCTGAAAAGATGGACTAATTTAGAACAATTTAATTGTCATTGTTAAAAGGATAATGATTGTAGCATTTTCTTTATAATTCAGGCAATTCAGATATCGATTTCCGTTTTTCTCATGATATCATGTATTGGTATTTCTGTTGTTGCTCGCTGCGTTCATATTCTATGTTATTGCGTGGCTCTCACAAAATACATCTCCTATTTTCTCGGGAAAAAATCCAACCAGGTCACAATCGAGCCGTTGTGCTTTCCAGAAATTTGATGACGTACGCGAACTTTTCCGTATAAGTTACAAGAAAGGTAATTGAAGTGCGACATCAAAGGCGCCGCAGAGACCATGCGCTTTATACAAGAAGACATATAAGTTGGGAACTAGACATTCTCTAGTAATGCCGGTTCAGGTCACATGTGTAAGAGTAAGGAACGAGAACTATGCTAGACGGCGATGCAATCTATGATTATTGGCTTCCTTTAAGTCATTTCAAGCTGTATTGTTATCCTCGATGTACTCGTGTTTTTTTTTGTTGGTAAAATGAGACCTCGCCAAACCGTTGCGATTTCCTTTTAAGGCCTTCTACATTTTTTTATTATTGCAAGCTATACTCTTAACCGCAGCATGCGTATCTCTTTCTTTGAAAATATCTCCCCCGATTTCTTGAAATCGGATGCTACACTATTGTCCCTATTAAAATGTTCTTCCATCAAATGCAATACTCTCCAAAGCAGCGGTAACTATAATGGGACGTGCGAAATAGTAACTGGCTTTTCGCTGGGGATTAAAATCTTGATAAGAGTATCCAATTAGTTCGAAACCTCTAGACACCTGTAGACGCTACTAGACACCACGGGAAATGAAGAATGCGATACACGTGATCACTACCAATCGGGACCCCTCGGCGATTTCTTCGGAAATAGAACTCGGGCATCATATGCCGAAAAAGTAGTCCGTCCCTGATTGTGACCTCGCGTGATCACTATGAACAATGAAGTACGAAATTCTAAATACACACTGAAGAATAGGTAAGCATGAGATTTTCATTGTTTGTTTGAGTGTTTTAATGGATTTAGGTTTGTATACATGGTATCGAAGGTCGCCATATTTAAACAAACGCGCTTAGGTAGCCGAATTAAAACCGACCATATCACTGAATCTATAAATAGATGGTTGTATCACTACTATGGTTTACGAGGTTATTTTCCGATTGGATCACTACTGGTTAATATTCTTCCTTAGACAGAGAAATAATACAAGCTACAGGCATTTGCCGAATAATTGAAAAACACAAGAAGTGCAAAATATTAATGATTGCTGACGTTAACTGCATATTTATATGCGATACTCTCAAATATCATACAGTATACAGTTTATTTTCATATGTGCAAGTGTATATGCATTAAATGTACATAAGATACATAAATAATTATTACAAATTTTCTTTCAAAATCTCTAACCGTTATTTCACTCAATTGTATACAGACACTCCTTTCGTGTATACGTACATAAGACATAAAAACTCTTACGACATACCTTTTTGAGACTCTTTGTAAACCGAACGTAAAGACCAAATTTAGGGGAAATGTTTTACTTGCAAACATTCTGAAACAGAAATGAAACAGTAATTGAGTTATGCTCAAAACATTAATTAGATTTTGACTTAGTATTGCATTTACTGCTTATAAAAATACTCTGTGCTTCTGCCATTTACTCCCAGTTATTATATTAATTGGCACGTTCCCTTACATTAATTACTTGCTTTTGCAGACTTTAATACGCCCGGCAGAGTTCCATATTTCATCTGGAAAAAAAAACACAATTGCACATTGTAATTACAAAAGCGCCATAATGGTAGACTCAGCAATTTCAGAAGACTAATTGCGGATGTTAATCGAAATGATGTCTGGTTTTATATTTTTCATCAAGTGAGTAGAAAATTGTCCTTGTATTTATAAAAAGGGTATTTAAGTATCTAAGTTACAGGGAGCACTTATACAAAGAAATAATCGTTACATTGGTACAACAGAAAAAGACATAAAAAGTTGTTGTCGTTTTTGTAAAGATTATAACGTTTAAAAACTTGTGTTTCGTCATATTCGTTATACTACGCACTTGATTACATATCTCTGTTAAATTTACACCTTTTACTAACTGTCCACACAAAGTTTATTTTATTACAATCTGTTTCAATACGTTAGCACAGGACTGTAAGATCCATGTAAAATAATGGGTTTGCTGCATTGGAATGATTTCCTACGCAGCTTATAAGTGAAGTTATATGCACTGTTTGTTGGTCAATAAACGCAACAGACAGAAACAGTTCTTTAATTATTTGTCATAGGACTACAATATATATATATATATAGTGTGAGTGTGTGTGAGTGTGTGTGTGTGTGTGTGTGTGTGTGTGTGTGTGTGTGTGTGTGTGTGTGTGAGTGTGTGTGTGTGTGTGTGAGTGTGTGTGTGTGTGTGTGTGAGTGTGTGTGTGTGTGTGAGTGTGTGTGTGTGTGAGTGTGTGTGTGAGTGTGTGTGAGTGTGTGTGTGTGTGTGTGCGTGTGTGAGTGGTGTGTGTGTGTGTGTGTGTGAGTGTGAGTGTGTGTGTGTGTGTGTGAGTGTGAGTGTGTGTGTGTGTGTGTGTGTGTGAGTGTGTGTGTGTGTGAGTGTGAGTGTGTGTGTGTGTGTGAGTGTGCGTGTGTGTGTGTGTGGTGTGTGTGTGTGTGTGTGTGTGTGAGTGTGTGTGTGTGTGTGTGTGTGTGTGTATGTGTGTGTGTGTGTGTGTGTGTGTGTGTGTGTGTGTGTGTGTGTGTGTGTGTTAAGTCAATTAATTTGCTTTAAATTGTTAATTTCAGTTTCAGTTGGGTCGATTTCAATGTTACCTACATGTACTTATGGTTCATGACAGTAATTTGATTTCATTGGATGAAAATTCAAATTACGGATAAATCACCAGACATTCATCATTGTTATCAAACTGCAATTTAAGGAAGGCTTCCCATAATGAACTTCGGCCGATATCGACACATTCGGTTCGCGACGGACGCTTTCGTTTTTGCCCGAAGAAAAACGTATTTTTACTAAATAACACTAAATTAATTGTTAATGTTTAGGTTAAATGTTAAAATAGTTCAAAGTATGTTAAAGAGGACAAAATTTTTTACATATATTACGTTAAGAGAGAAAATATTTTCAAAAATGCGAAGTTCCTGTCACGTGACGTTTTGGGAATTTCCTGTTTGCAAATAGAAACAACAAAAAATCCAATGCCAAAAGAACGTGATTTTCGAGGAAGATTTAAGGCACGTAAGCGTCCCACAATTCGGAAGCAACGCAGTACAACGTTATTTACGGAACACAATTACGCAAAAGTGTATTTGTGCGATGGAGATACCTGTACAAACCCGAATTTTATACTTTGTCATTTTGCTCTAGGTGGAAATATATCAGTGGGTAGTCATTTGCAAATCTTAATTTCTGAAGTTAACTACGGTAAAAATATTTCAAATTGTTATATTTTACTCAGTTATGATTGTAGATGAAATGCATGTTTAGGGATGTACCTACTTTTATTTAAAAAATAGGGTAATGTGACTTCGGCAAGTTTGGCTTTTCGAGATTTTAAAGGAATTTTCATATACTGTCATTTACTTTTTTCCCCAATATGATAGTGTTTTTTTTTTTTAAATTACTCATGATATGAACTACTTATGAGAACAATTATATCTAATTAATGCTTATATTTGCAAAGAAATTTGTCCAAAAACTTCAAAAAAAACTTTTTTGAAATCTTGTACCATTGTATTTTTTTCCGATAAATAAAAAGTCGAATCTGGGAATAAAAAAAATGTGAAAATGCAAAAAGTACACGGTAAAATTTGTTTAAATGAAGGAGCTATATAAAAAAGAATGTGTTCTTATATATTGGGAGTCTAAATATTACAGATCATTTAACTTACAATAAAAAGCTAAAATTCGGATTACCTTGCAATATTATGACTAATAACTTTTAACTTTTATATTATATAGTATTATATAGTGTTGTATTGTATTGTAGTAAGGTATAGTATGGTATAGAATAGTATAGTGTAGTGTAGTGTGGTGTGGCGTGGTGTTGTGTGGTGTGGTGTGGTGTAGTGTGATGTGGTGTAGTGTAGTATAGTGTGGTGTGGTGTGGTGTGGCGTGGCGTGGCGTGGCGTGGCGTGGCGTGGTATGGTGTGATGCGGTGTGGTGTGGTGTGGTGTGGTGTGATGTGGTATGGTATGGTATGGTATGGTATGGTATGGTATGGTATGGTATGGTATGGTATGGTATGGTAAAGCATAACATAGCATAGCATAGCAAAGCATAACTTCGATGATATCCATCCATTGTGAATGTAAACTTATCACCAAAAAAATAGAAATCTAAACCTTTGCAGCAACAAACTACGAACAAATTTTAACTGGACTGGAGCGGACAATACACTCATGTCAACATCACTCGAAAGAGATTCTATCTATTCACGGAATAATTTTTTAAACTAAGCAAGGATTTCATAAGATTTACGAAGTTTTCTGAGTCTTTTAGTCTCATCGAGACTCCAAGGTTAATGACAATATCTATTGGAGAGGCTTTCTGAGTGCCTGCTTCTGATCAGACGTTGATGTTGGCAAGGCTACAAACCAATTTAAGATTTTAATATGGCCAAAACATGCATTTGATGAAAATGACCACGAGTCCAGTTTTAATTTATAGACATTGAAATGCGTTATGTGCTTTATTCAATCGCATGTACAGTGATTGTATAAATCGTATCTCTTTAGTCATAGTATATTTTCAGGTTTTGATATAGGCTATAAGATAAGGACTAAATAAATTCATAGTGGTGTAACAAGAAACCTGATAGTCTACATTTTAAGATAATTTCTAATTGGCTCAAAGTAAGACTGCTGTGTTTTCTGTGAAAACTGAAGTCTTGTTTATTCCTACAGCTAGCCATGAAATACGAGAAATCGACATATTAATAATTATGAAGACAGCAATCTAACAATAATAAACAAGAAGAATTGGGCCTTGACTGGCTTTCACATTTTATTTTTAAGTTTAAGCTCAAGTTTAAATATAAATAATTTAATTTAACAACGAATTTAATAATAAAGTCAGATGTTTAAAAGTTAACATGCCTATGATTTAAGACATTCATATATATGCCCATTCAAAAGGCGATGTATGTTATTGTTTTTAGTTAAGCATATTGTAAGTTTTTTAACGCAATGATGCCGAAATTAAGATATTTTACAAATGTATATACAAATCTTGTTTCTAGGCCAAAAATTAATATTTTTTTAGTAATTCGAATCAACGCCAAGAAGAAATCGATACAAACCTATTTAAATCGTTAATAAATATAGTTTTTTCATTCTCGGTGGTTCTTCAGCTTTGAAAGTTATATCAAATAAATAATTCATAAATGATAGTGGGAGCGCCATGTTGTCATTTTGTTCATTCTACCTGTATTTTCCTTTGATGGACTTTTTTGTAATTACATCTACACGTGAACTGGAAGCTACACCATATATACTTCTTCTCTGATCATTTTATTTTTTATTAAACGTTCCCTTTTTGACAACAGACCGTTCAAAAGCGACAACTCGAAGGCGAGCTGTATTTGTTTAGTGACTCGTCACAGATTTGTTTCAACTTTACCGTATGCTTTTATGACAGGAATACTCTTATCCTGTGGCTTTTCAAATTCTGGTATATGTTACAATGCTCCAAGGACTTTGTCACATTTCCTTATTTCTTGTTACAACAATGTTACATGTGCCGTGTTGCAGTCGTAAAAATCTCCCCATGCGTGCATGTTATCTATGTTGTTATTTAATTCATCTTTTTGATTGTTGCGTGCATTTTCCTTTTTATAGACATTGAACTTTGGTTCCTCCATTCCATCTACACGTGAACGTGTTATAGTTTTTCTCTGGTCCTTTTATTCCTAATTGAAACTGATTTACAATCAAGAACTTCGTGTAGTACTTCTGATATAAAAAATACTAATCTCTTCCATATACTATGCGGACATTTTAATTAATCTACATCACCACTTTTTTAATGACGTCATAGCTTATATCCAAGTAAACATCATCGCTTGTACAGTTTGTTTCAAAAAGATCTGCTTTTCTTTTTATTACCTGCATTTGAGAAAACAATGGGAGGTACGAGCTCTGTACAACCGGTGTAAGCACCCCAGTCTGTCTGTTTTGCCGACGGACAGTTCCAAGGCGGTATCTGTAGGGTTTGCACTGTTATTAATGTCACGTCCCGGATTCATTTTTACATTTTCATTTGCATGTGAATATATTTGTCTTGTGCCTTTCCAGAGTTTGGTATATATTGTAATACTCATAGGACTTTGATATATTTTAGTATTGAGTCTAGTAATCACATCTATTGCTCGAGGAAATAAAAATACATGTATCTGTTGGCGATAGGAACACTACCTGCCAATTAATATTAATAAATCTGCTTCAACAGAAAGCGAACTGACTTAACAAAGAGGAAATAGTTATTTGCTCTCTGCAATAGAGTCAAAATTATTAAATAAATTACGAAATTAACCTTCATTATAGTTTACGCAATATTGTTACGACCGCTGTCGCTATTTAAGATTTATTAATAAAATGGCACGTTTACTAAACGACGAAATGGTGTAACAGAAAGAACAAGCCAGCAACAAACTAGTACAATAATGTTTTATTTTAAAACGCAATTAAATCTATGGCGTAATAAAACAATAACAAATAAATGAGACAAATTTTCAGAAAGCAAAATAAATGTTAGCTTACAGTTTGTCCCTTTAGGAGGTGTCGCTTTAATAGTCCAATTAATAACCCAACGCCGAATAATCCTGAAGAGTTATTGGTAGAATGTCCTCGTAGATAAGCGCAGTTGAAATAATCCAAAGGTAGAACAATACAAGTATGTTAATAATATAATTCCAAATTCAACACTTTAATATTTATATCACTTTAGAATATAGTAAGTCCACGTAAGTTCCAACAGAAAGATCTAAAACCTAGAAGCCGCAAGTATTTCCAAACTATATGTCCAAACTCTAAAGCAAACATTTTATCCAAACTTGCTTTTTATCGACAAAAACGCCCTTATAATATATATATACTGGGGTGCTTAAACCGGTTTTACAGAGCTCTAACCTCGCACTTCCTAACGAGTTTCTCAAATGCAAACAACGAAAAGGAAAAACGATCTATTTGAAAACAAAATGTTCATGCGCTGATATTTTCTATACGTTATGACGAAAGTAGTGTCCACGTAAGTTCTAACACAGAAAGATATAAAAGAAAGAAGCTGCAAGTATTTCCAAATAATATGTCCAATCTCTAAAGCAAACTTTTTATTTAAACTTCCAAACTTGCAAACTTACTTTTTTTCGGCAAACACGCCCTTATGTATATATACCCAAAGAATTTCCAGAACATTCACGAACCCAGAACATTCTCGAAAACCAGTTAAAAATAAACAATTGAACTTTCTAGCATGCTCCTTTTCTTCTAGCAGTTACGCAAATACTACGTCATCAAAACCACAGCGGTAAACAACCCTTAACCTGACTAGCGCAACCTTAAACGCTGGTGTACTACTGTACATAACAATATGTTTAGGCAGCGGAATAAAAGGTAGGTTTATAATTAGAATTAATTTAATGTTGTTTTTTTTACGATAAACGATAATAGAACCCGTATATAACTTTGGGATTTTTAACACGTTTTACTTTTTCCATTTTTTTTCTGACATCACCTTCGCAAGTTTAGTGAGTTTCATTCTTGCACAAGGTAACATTTTTTCGAGAGACCAATGATGGCATCAGTGTGGGAATTATGTGTTGCTCTCCATATACTGGGGGAACGGAAAAGTTGATAAGAATATCAGTTGTCTGCTAACCGGTATTGATTATCAAAGTTTCGTCCTTATTCCATCGTAAATGTCAGTATCTATTGGAGTAGTGATATGAGTGCTGTCGACTTATTATATATATGCACGTGTATTCATGTATAACATACAACGAATATACTATGAGAGTTAGACCACGAACTAAATATATTCATAAAAAAGGCAACAATGTTCATTATGTCTTTGACAAATTATGATTTAATGACTTTTGAAACGTATGAAAAAGTAAAAGTCACATAACTTCACTGCAATTCTGCAATCGACGTACAACAGCAGTCAGTCAGTTGTGATAGATCGAGCCTTAACGAGACAAATCTCCGCCGAGAAACAGTCAATACCCATAGGGCTTAGTGTAAGTGTTAAATAATTTGTATTGGTGCGACGTAAGTCTGCTAACTGGTTTTAGTAGAAAATAAATTACGTTAAAAATGCTTATTTTGTTTTATTATGCTATATTAAAAGAATAGAAACAAAATTTTGTTATGTCCTATATAACCTAACTTTTATTAACCAGTATTGCAATTTTCAGGCATTATCACCTACAGAACACGATTTCTTCACCTAAACAATAGAGCAATAGCGTATCACTTTCCCAACCTAAAATTTGGTCCAAAATACAAAAGTTAGGAAATTGAGAATGCAACTGAAATATTTATACATATATATTTAAGTTAAATTTATATATAAAGTTTTGTTAGCATTATATTTTTTTCTTTTTTTTAAGTTTAGATTTGCGTTAAATCATTTATTTGTGCGCTGTGTTACCTAAAACATGTCATGGAAGTTAAAGGTAACCATGGCGCTATTATGAACTTGTTTACGTATGTTTTCTAATATTTTTTTTAAAAAAAGAAATTTCTACATAAATTCTAATGTAAGCAATTGTGCTACTTTCATGCAAAAATAATTATCTTGCTTTCTACTGAAGAGTCTAGCTTGAAAATGCGAGAATTATAACAAGTAAAATTTGACTTAAGAAATTAAGAAAATAGTAATTAAACATTAATTGAGTCATAAACGCCAGGAAAATTTTCCGACGACGTTTTAAGTGTCCATGGAATTAACGGCAGGGACATTCTGGTGTCTGATGTCGCTAGAATTATATTAGGGCTCAGCATTAAATCTACAACTCAAAATTGTAGCTTTATATCACTTATGGACATTATTTTCCTGTTTGTTTTATTATTTGTTTGTGTCACTAGCATTAGTATTTTACTAAATTTTAGACTCGGAATTAAACATTTTCTTAGGTAACCAGTTTATATTCGTTTCAGTTACATTTCGGTTTAGTGGGCAATAAATTTGTAATTTAAATTTTATTTGTTCTAATTAAAGAGCTGAAACGCAGCTGTGATGAATATGGTCTTGCTTTTCAGCAGGCGCGTATCTGGGCCGTATCTCAAGTTACGCACAATTACAAGGAAAATAACCTTTGTAATAATACTTTTTGTATATATTCGGTTCTTTTCTAATGAATAACAGGTAAAATGCAGACATGCGATGAACTTAACGCAAAATATGAACGACTAAAACCCTGACGTGTATAAGTTTAATCATTTTAAACTTTTTCAATTTGATTGGTGTGGTAATAACATTTTATGACATAGAAACTACGGAAATAAAATATATCATTCCTAACCCGGTGTAGGCATCGACTTTCTTAGTGTTTATGGTAATTTTAGATTTTAGATTTTTCGAACGGAGGTTACGCACGTGCGTAAAGTGCGTAATGGCAGAAACGCGCCTGCTTTTCAGTATAATGATGCATAAATTTAACGTGGGGCTACTGTAATACACCGACATGAAAGGATACAAATCCTCAAGTCAAACGAAAACTTACTTACATACAGTATCATATCATTGTCCAGTTAAGACGGACTTACTTTCATTAGACATGCTTTGTTTTTATTTTCTATTGGCAAACAGTTAAACAAATGCCTTCACATCGTAATTAAATTATTAATTAGGTTATCACATTCGCACAGCACACATTGGCAAATAACCGCACTTTATTATCAATCTTGACTGTAAAGAAACGGCAGCTAGTTCAGCTTATTAACATAAACTTAGGATGCTTAAATTATGTATGATATGATGTGATATAATATAATATAATATAATATAATATAATATAATATAATATAATATAATATAATATAATATAATATAATATAATATAATATTAGGTCTATATTTGATCGTTAAAATGGCTGTGAATTAATCCTTTGCTTACTCTCAAGCAAAAATAAGGTCAATTCCTAGTCAGCTCGCCGATGTACGAGTTATGTAACTGCGTGTTTTATTAATGCAGGTGCTAGTATTCGCAGAATGTTATTCACACACAGGCTCAACTTCATCTTAGAGGCATTTAAAAGTTTAGAGTTCCACAAGTCCAAAGATAACACCATGTTGTGCGATCACAGCTGGACACTTGGTTAGTGAATTATACACAGTTGTGTTATATGAGGAGAGGTCGTAAAATAGCCACACTTCATACACATGGGCTTCCTGCACCGCCGTGGGTCAGTGTCGCTCTAATCCCACCCCTTTCTTGAGGCTGTGTTAAGTCGGCTAAAGACCCATCCTAAACCCATCGTAGGACACCCACGACCGATCCATTCCGTTAGACACCATTTATCGTCCGTGTGATATTTTGGTCACTTTTCGCCGTTTCTGGCAATGATATTTAACTTATCGCTTCATAATCCGATAAGATGAATAATAAAGCCCATTCTTTCATTGTTTCGATAGACTAATTAAACTGGCGACGTCACTGGTATGCATCTAGTCTCCACGCGGAAGAGTATGAAATATGTAAGCAGTATTATGATTGGCCAATTCTTGTTCTATTCAGTTCGATAAGACGACACGTAATTTACCAATAAACACAGGGTCGACGAATGTAGTAAAAGCGTGGGTATCCGACGATGACCCTACCCCTACTTCCTGCCTCTAACCCATTAACCGCCGCCCTCCCCCCCACCCCCACCCCGCCACCCCACACACACCCATTGTTATCATTCTGATAAGGACACATTCCTATTATCAATGTCTTCAAAAAGACAACGTGGGATAAGTCAATCAAACATAAAATTATAATTTATTGACGGGTAAAGAAAAGGATTCGCAAATATACAATCATAGACAAAGAACTTACACAATGCTGTAAACATGCTCACGTACGACAACTGTTAACACAGGCTGTAGTATAATGTAACTGTTCACAGTCACAGTAATTATACGCATGAATATGCAAAGCAAATCATGCGCACATACGTACAGGAGCAAATATATTTTCTAACATAAATAGTATGGTAATACACACAATTCTCCGTAAACATAAGTGTTTATGCTCATCAACTAACATTCTCCAAAAATATCGCATCCATGCACACACGCACGCGCGCACACACGCATCCATGCACACACGCACGCGCGCACACATGCGCTTATGCACACATACTCACTCACGCGCACACACACTCAAACAAACACACACTCACACGCACGTGCACGCGCGCGAAGACACACAAACACACAAATTTACACAAACGTATATTTATACTCTTAATGTATACACATCACAAATATACAAACCGGACCTGGTAGCGCAATCGGTAGAGCGTCGGCTCCAGGTACGGAAGGCCCCGGGTTCGATCCCGGGCCGCGACATACCAAAGTCGTTAAAATGGTAGTGGTATAGCTCCCTTGCTAACGCTCAAGCAAATATAAGGGTAGTTCCACGACTGGTTGGCCCGGTGTCAGGATAATGTGACTGTGTGTGGTATCATGCCAGGTGTTCACGGCATGATATACACAGTGAAGGCAGCACTATAACTGCTTCAAGTGAACACCGTCTCCAGATAACTGAAATACTGTTGGTGGGACGATAAACCCAATAAACAAACAAACAAACAAACAAATATAGAAACACATGCAAATTTAAGCAAACACATTTTGTGTACAACTGTTTCCCGGCCTTCACTTCCGCTACAAATTTCCGGTAACCAGTCGACGGTCTTTAAAGCCACCTGAATTGATATGAATATGTTGTGACGCTTATTCAAACAAACGTTCCCAATTATCAATTAATAATTCAACAAATACTCTCAGTCTATTTGCTCAAAGCGATTCCAATAAAGGGCACTGTAATTAAACTAGAATGGTTCCTTTCATGTTCTCAAATAGCTTTATTGATTATTAACAACAAGAATAAAGACATTAGAGTCCTTTTCGCATTTATTAAAAGCGACAGTAACTTTTAGCTGAAACTTAAAGGAGTTTAACTCTGTTTACAAAAAAAATATGCACAGTGCATTTTGTTTTTGTATTGGTAAGATGAGTTTGCAACATAAGTGATCAATTTATAAGTAATAATTGATAAAGATTAACACTTAAAATTAATTGGAAAGTACAATCGATCATCAAACCTGTTGTAAAGTTCAATTATTTTAATTCTTATTTTATTTTTATAACGCTGAACGTTTATTTGCAATGAAAATAATCAGAGGATTTATTTACGATTACAACTCATGTGCTTAAATTTTTTCAAGACTTTAAATCTGCAATTTGTATATGAGAGTTAATATCTTTGGGAGATAAAGGGGCTAATTTAGATTAATCTTATTGATTTTAAATTATAATATTGTGCCGTGATTAAAGAGGTTAATGTAGGTAAAATTACCCGAAACGAGATAAAAATGAAGAAGCAATAACCAACGTTATGTGTTGACTCAGGGCAGTTTTATAAGGAACAAGCAGAAGGTGAACCAGACTTAGGCAACAAATTTAAAGTTTGTGTGCGCATGCGTACTGCGTGCACGCCTGTGTTGTTGTTTTTTTGTGTTTTTTTTGGTGTTTTAATTTTCCAAATTGGTTATTTGTTCCTATGCAGTCAGAAATGAGTTGTCATTAACATTTGCGCTGGGCGAAGATATTTACACGTTGAAATCCCCATCGATCCATATACCACAGTGAATGAAGTATTGCAGGGATATGGAATTCGTAAATGATTAAATATGGCCAAACATATATCCGCATACATACCTAGGTCATGTAAAATGGTATATTAGGATTTTCAAAAAACAAGTTTCAAATATACTGTTACTCTCACTTTTTGCCATTTCGAAACTGCTAAACTTTCGACATTTAAAGGGTGTTATCGATATAAAGTTAAGCTCCTTTAAATTGTGTTTGATCTTTTTTTCGTTTGTTCCAAAGTCGAGAAGCAAATTTTGTTATATATAATTAATAGTGAGAAATGGAGAAACATATTGTTAAATGCTTATATGGATAATTATTGGAATAGAGAACACACGCAAAACATTTCGTTTAGTTCAGTTTAAATATAAATCCGTCAAAGTGTCGACATGAACGAAGCGGAAGAAAACAACAATGAAGAAGCTTCACCAACCCAACATGGCAGGAGTAAGTCATAGCATTGTATTCATTATTTTACAAAAAAAAGTCTAAACAATTGATAGACAGAAATTTCTACTTTGTTTGTTTTGTCTTTTTTGTTGTTGTTGTTTTTAAGCATCGCAGCGACATATTATGGTTATTATAGCGAAATTCAGCTATTGCGGAAGAGACAGGCTCCCAGATTTCTTTTTGGTAGAACCACCGACACACTTGTCAGGTGAAAGTTTTTCCTGTATTAAGTATTTCACCTGCATAGATAGGTAGGTAGGTAGATAAGAAGGTAGGTAGGTAGGTAGGTAGGCAAGCGGGCGGGCGGGCGTGTGGGCTTTCGTCAGATAGGCAGTTAGGTGTGTACTGGCGGATGCGTGCGGATGGAAGGGCGGGCGGGCGTTTGGACTGACAGGCAGGCAGACAGACAGGCAGACAGACAGACAGACAGACAGAGTGTAGATAGATTGAGGGAGTGAGTGAGTGAGTGACTGAGTGTGAGTGATTTCGCCATACATGTAGGAAATGGTTAAAAGGCCTATATATTTGTACAGCTTAAAAGTAAACTTTGCTAAAAAAAACAATAACTGAAACTGAAACTGTTTTATTTGATTAAACGCTTATTTTTATACAATATCATATTCAATGGCGTTGTACAATAACTAATAAAAATCAAACGAGACATGCAATAAATACGATAAAAATTTAAAACAGAAAATTTAGCTTATCACTAAGTAAAACCCACAAAATCTAAGATGCTAAAACATTGCAAGATAAACATACATACAACTTTATGCACATCAGTAAAGGTTCTTTGATTTTTAAAAGTACTCGTACTTCCCCATTTTAAAACAGTGAATTAAAATTACGGAAGTAAAATGTCTTTAATACCTTCTTAAAAACATCTAACGATTCTGATTGTCGCACATCTAATGACAGACTGTTCCATAGCACTGGGCCGACGGTACAGAAACTTCTGTCACTGAAAGTCTCTCTTTTATTAAACGGAATGATATATAATGTTCCACAATTTGCAGATCTTAAACCAGGTCTTCCTGAAACATGCTTTGTCAATAGGTCAGTTAGGTAGACGGGTGCATTACCAATGTGGCAGTTGTACATGAAACATAATATTTTAAAATTTATCCAAGCTTTGATAGGGAGCCAATGTAGGTCATACAGAGCTTGTGATGAACTGTCGAATTTGCTGCGACCGAGAACAAGTTTTGCGCACATGTTTTGAATGCGTTGCATTTTGCGTAGTTCAGAATCGGCTATACCATACAGGATGACGTTACAGTAGTCAAGATGTGAAATTACTAACGATAGAAGAATAATTTCTGTAGCAGCTTTCGTAAGGTACTTTCGCATACTCTTAATTCTCAGATAGTTTATCATAGCAGAGCGACATTTCCGTTTTACGTGCTCCTTAAAAGATAAAGTTTCATCAAGGAAGGCACCTAAGTAGCGCACTTGAGATTCACGCTTGATGATGTCGCCAGCTGTATCAATGGAGGTTGTAGTGCACTTACTTAAGTTTGTCAATAACCTAATTACTTAAGTAAAAAAACAACTGCGAAATTAGAACAAAAAAAAAAAAAAAAAAAAAACAGCAACCAAGGATGACGCAAAATATTGTCTGTACTTAATTCCATTGCGGTCCTTGTTAACTAGTTTTATAACCCGGAGAGGCTTTTAGTTACAAAATGAGAACACAATAATTGTGAGGCATATGTAACAAATAGAATATCACAGTTAATATAATGCATCTATCACAGATAGTTGAGGTTAGGAATGTGATATCAAAATTAATGCTTTTTGTCCATTAAATTACTGATTATGTGATTCTTAGAGTTATTGACAAATTTCTTCTCCCGAATTATAGAAATACCGCTGTTCTCCAAAGTTGGCCGTAACTCTATCGTCGACCGGAAGTCATCTGTCAAGCCATTTATCCGGACGCCGTTTCCAACTCAGAGGAAGAAGGTAGGACGAAACAATTGGACCGCAATTGGAAGTGCAATTGCAATCTCCAGCATGTATATCAAGATCATCTAAAAAAAATTAAGAACGACTGATATTGGCACTAAGAAATAGAGCTCGTAGTAGTTTTGTTAGATAATCTTTTGTCAATGGCGTGGAACTATGCCATACCAATACATAGTTCTATTTTTCTTTATAAAGTATTCGACAGAATGTTTGCTGGACCCCGTAAAAAGTATTTCAGTTATTGGCAGACGATGTTACTTGAGGCAGCTATACTGCTACCTTGAATGTGTATAGCATACCGTAAACACCTAGCATGACTCCCCACCTAGTAACATTAGCCCGACCACATGCCGACCAGTTCTGAATTTGCTTTAAACTGACCTTAATTTGCTTCAAAGTGAGCAAGAGAACAAGTCCAGCATAATGTTTAATGTCTTTGGTATGTGTTCGACCCCGCGGCCTCTCGTACCTGGAATCGAGGCTCTACCGATTTCGCTTACAGGTTTTGAAGACGGCAAGCATCAATCGATCGTTATCGGGAATAATCGTCTAATTTCGTCATAACATGCCACTCTCGTTGTGAAACTGATCATCTGATATGTTCCGCGTCAAACGAATTAAGTTCCTGTACAAAAAATGTTTGGCGTCAGTTGAATGGGCTGTTGTGTTAAAATAGGAATCATAGGTTCAAGTCCTTTTTTCTATTATATATTAGATATTTTGCAGATAAAATACATTAAATACATTGCACAGTTTAAAACGAGTTCAAGTTGGAAAAAAATCAACTGAATAACGAATATAAAACCATTTAAAAATATGACTAATAAAACTGATAAGTTTGATTTATGAAAATTATAACTTGCTAACCAAAAATATATAAGTTAATTATAACAAAGAATAACTGTTAAATAACAGTAAATTTTATCAGTTTGTTTGGAAATGCTACAATTTGTAACTAATATAGGTCAGTAGGATTCATAAATCTATATCATTTTTGACCCTGCCTTATTAGCCAATCAAATTACTTCAAATGCGGGCTTTATATCTATATAACTTTTCAGGTCGAAAAAGTGATATAAATATAAGCACTTTTTAAAGCAGGCCGTCGTGAACGTGGCAGATGCTTTTAATGGAACTAATAACGTTAAGTTATTTAATAAAAACATTTATGAAACGAGTTCAGAAAAGGTAATAGTAAGCGAGGCTGTATCTCTCTATTTTTTCCTGGACGAGTATCATAAATTGTTAAAATTACTTGAAAACAAGTGTCAAATTATTTTATCACACGATTTCAGTCGCTAATATATGATTTTAACAACAATTAGGGTACTTTGAAACATTTTGGCATGAGGCGATCTGCATTTTGATGACTTCGATGACGTCATCAATCAAAACCCAGTATAACACTAGTGTAATATTATTTAAATGAAAACTTGTGTCGAGGTAAGTATATAGATTTAAGGACCGGGGTAATGATATTTTGGCCGTGGACGCAGTCCAAAGATCAATTTAATAATGAAACTTGCCAAAATAAACGAGGGCGTCGTTGTCCATCAACGTCCAAGAAAGGTTCGAACATGGCGAGTGAAATGAAAGTAAAAGTTAAATAAAATATTGATTAACGCTCAATATAGTAATTCCATCAAATATTGAGTGTACTGTGTGTTTTATCACTTACAGCAGTTTTTTAATATTGTAGACATTATATTTACTTCGTTGTATGTGTAAATATGGCTACAACATTCACAACATTATGATCATTTTGCGTCAATATAATTTTGTTTTTGATGATATTGATGCTGACAGTTGTCAGTTTTTGCACAGTAAATGTCATAACGTATTGTTATATTTGTTTAATTGTATTGGACTGTACTAGGGATATTTCTGGAGTTCTGGTATTTTTTACGACTCTGAGGTTAGCAACAGTGACGTCATATACAGAAGCTGTCAGGACAACTTCTACAGATACAGTATGATATAACTACTCCATCGTCATTTAAGAAGCTGAACGTGTAAATAAAAATACTGATAACAGGGTATTTTATAATCACCGTACTAGAGTAATTGTTTTATAACACGGAGAAATCGCGATGATAAAATTCCATTAAAATAATAAATATAAAAAGATATGATAAAGATACAGAAAGGTTGACTTTACAACAAAAAAAAGTCAAAACACCTAGTCCTACTAACTTTTAATATTTTACTGAAAATGTGTGCTTGCACATTAAAGTGAACTTACCAGATTTTAAGTAATGTTTATAAAAAAATATTCTTCACCACTTAAGTACAAAAGTCAGGCGACAACATCTTATATATATGTTATTACTGAAAATGACCAACCGGGCCTGGTAGTGTAAATGGTAGAGCCTCATCTTCATGCACAGGACAAGAGGTAACGTGTTCAAATCCTTGCCATTATTTACCCGATTCACTCACACTCACTCACGCACGCACGCACGCACGCACGCACACACACACACACACACACACACACACACACACACACACACACACCACACCACACAACACCACCACTACCACCAGCATTACCCCCACCAAAATTTTCTGGTTCCGCCCATGATGGGTGTGGTATCATGCCAAGTGTTCACGGCATGCTATACATCGAGAATGAATCACTATATATACTTCAAGTGGTCAACGTCCTCGATACCTGAAATAATATAGGTGGGACGACCAACCCAAAACAATAACAAACCTTGATATTGACTTTATTTACGATACTGAATATTGTCAATCAATTTAAACAAGTTTTATTTACAGAAATGTTAAGGCTTTTTAGTAAAAAGATAAGCAAATGAAAGCCGGGGCAAGTCAAATAATCCATTATTTAAACAGACAATCTTATCTAAAGTTTACACGAAGGTAGCGGAAGTGGGTCCGCATGTACATGTTGAATAAAACTCGACATACTCTTAAAAGGTAAATGTGTTTGTTAATCCATACAGGTGAAATGCGTCTTGGGAGAGTATTGTAACTATTAAACTGGAATCTAAAATGTCATACACACTTGATCTGTCTTGAATGTGAGTTTGTTTGGGTTTTTTTGCTTGGTGTTATCACTTTGGGATTATAGAATTTGTTTATAGGAGGATGTTTGTCAGGTTAGCCAGTGACAGGTAAATAGAATGAAGCTTTGTAAATAAGTTTCAAAATAATTTCAGTCCCATCGGATGCATCTTTTTATGGCTTAGTTTAAACTTGGTGAATTGCTAGATGTTATGTATAAACAAAGCGTTTTTACAAGGACATGCATGTAACAGATAAACAATTGGATGGAGTAATAATTTCTTAATCCTAGTCCAAACTCGCATTTTTTGTCATTTTTGTTAACAACTAAATACAACGCGCTATATCTATGTCTTATTTTACGATATGGCCGACTTTGTTAATAATTATGTCTTGCATAACACATACTGCCGAACAATACAAGGATTTTAAATAACAGTCGTTTGTTTAGGGCATATTTTGAAAGTTTTTTGTTGTTGTTGCTGTTGTTGTTGTTTTTAAGTACATTGCAGCGACAAGTTATGATCATTATAGCAACGTCCAGCTTGTTGGTTGAGGAAGACACCAGACAAATGTCCAGGTAGAACCACCGGCGCACCGAAATTCAGCTGGAAGACCTTTCCACATTAAGTCCATCGCCCCGAACGGGAACACGAATCCACGCAGTAAGAGGCTTAGCGGTCAGGGGAATATTTTAAATGTAGGTTTGTTTATTTATAAATGTAACAATATTTATGAACATCGTACCTGTAGTTGTGCTCTGTTTAATAAGTATTTTGCAAAAAAGCTGATGGTAGTGTTTGATATTGTTCACTTTGACTTAAATGATTTGGTAAATACGTATGAAATACATGGTAAAAAATAATTATTTATACGACAATCTTTGTATTAATCTTTGAAGAACTTATTGCTTAAGATCAATTTCCTATTAAATGTTTATTTTTTTCTTCCTCAAGCTAGTGCAAGTGTTAATGTTTTATATTATAACCATTTCAACGAATATAAAATAGTTCAGTCATTGCTGTAATCCGTTCGTAAATTAATTCATATATTGTTTCCAAGTTTGCGGTCATGTAATTTTCAAGATTAGTTGCGTCACCAACACTTATTTAAAAGTCAATAACTGTAATCATTGGAAACTTAAAAATAATCTAAAAGGACAGCAGCTCTGAATTTTTTTTTCGCCTCAGGATAAGCACTTTATGTTTGTTATTTTCCCTGTATGGATACCATTATTTCGCGCGTACGCCACCTGGGTTAAAAAATTGGCAAAAACGGTATTGGAGGCTTGAGCTAGGGCTAACCCTAGTTGGTGGATTTGTCTTAACAGCAATATTCTGCAACGTACATATGTCCTGCTATTGCTGTTCAGTCCTTTATATGCAATATGTTATGCTAATTTGACCATTTAATGCATTCCCTCTTGTGCGCGTATGCAACCAGGGTTTAAGAGATTGGCCAAAAGGGGGGGTGGGAGGCTGGAGCTGAATAACAGATTAACTGGCTGAACAACAACAGGCGAAAACTCAAGCAAAATGCACAAATCCACGACAAACACAAACATATTTACAAAAAGTATATGACAGTGGCAACTGACCTTTAAGATAGAAATACTTTACCGAAAGGAAATGGAAATGTTTGTGTATGTCCACATGCAATTTCAGGAACGGATTGCAGATAAGAAAAAGAGCTAGGTGTCAATAAGTAAAAAGTAAAGGAACGTGTATACGAATACATTTACTATACGTTTTAATTACATGTAGAACAACATCTTTTGACAAAGTACAAAATAAAGTACAAAAAATATAGCACTTAGTACAAATCACTAAGTGTATTTAGAATTCAATGAACACGGCCTAATTTATCAAAATATCTCCAGCATGTATTGCAGACGTACACATTTATCTAAATTTCGAATTCCCTTTGTTCAACGTTATGGTATAATCGCTTTGTCAAGAATTACGATATATTCGTTTTTCTTCAAAACTTTAAATAATGTTTATTGTCCAAAGTTGAGATATATTTGCTTATTTTAAAGTTAAGATATATTGACTTTAACAAACGATAAGAGTTATTCGTTTCATCAAGTATTATAATAATATTCTCTTTATTAAACTTTTAAGCATATTCGTTTTATGCGAGGTTAAGGAATTCTCTTTGTCCAAATTTACGATAAATTCACAGAGTCAAAAGTTACAATATGTATGCTGTATCAAAAGTTAATACATGTGCTGTGTTCTTTTGGAACGTTAACATATATTAGAGTTAGAAGTAAGGATATATTGTCTTCATCAGTGGTGAGCATTATTAACTTAATTCAAAGATAAAACGTATCAATCCAGATTTACGACATCTGAAGCTTTATTCTTCTTTATATTGTATATATGTTCTCTTAAGCCAATGTTGGGCTCGTGGCAGAGCAGTTAGAGTCTTTGACCCAATCGGAACTCCTCGGGTAATTCCGTCCTCGGGACAATCATCCCTCGGATGTATCTGGTTCAATAATATTAATGAAATCACGATCGTTTTGTTCGCCGGAAGTCGAAAGAAGAACATGCCTAAGTAGTTCGCACAAAACATGGACGCTGCCATCGTTTGACAGCTGCTTGTCTGCTGCGCTGGGTAAATTAAAATAGGATGATTTGAATTTGAAGCCGCCGCAAATTGAAGTTTTACTGGTATCGTACTATAGTGAGCTGTCATCCGAGCTGCCATCTTTGTTTTGACTTCTGTCACAAAAGAAGTCCCATTTAGGGAAATGATAGAGTTAATCCGACTACCTATATACATCCGAGAGATGATTCGTGAATTATCCGAGGTGTACCGATTGTCTTTGACCGTGGGTTCGAGTCCCGTTCGGGGCAAGAACTTTCGTGTGGGGAGGTTTTCCAGCCAGTCTGGAGTCTTCTTCCACCACTAGGTAGCTGGACATTACCAATATGATCATAATAGTGTAGATGCGATGTAACGAAAAAAGTTACTATAAATTATTTCCATGGATTTATCCTAATTATTTATCGCAATTTTCTTTTTATGGGAACTTATCCATTTAATAAATGTTATCATTTATAACTTATTCATTCGTCTGTGTTCTAATTCATACATTAATTAATCATAAGCATTATGATTTCAAAGTGTACTTCTCCGTTTTTATATGAATTGTAATCATTTATTGTGCTCTATTGTCGTTTTCCATCCTTTCATTGATAACGTTAATGTAGTTATTGTTCATTGTGCCTATACTTTATCAGATTGGACTTCCTATCTCAGGCGTCATTGGGCGTAATGTAAAACTCAGTATCTTTTATCGCTGAGAACGTACCTTTTATCTTATTGGACTAAATCTCTGGAATGTTATCGCCTGAAATCTACTTTCTGGTTAGTATTCTATTTTAGCTCTAGAGTCGATCAAATTAAGCTAGTTGCGTCAATAGTAGAGTTCAAAGAGTACTGCAGTATTATTTGAAGAAACGGGGAATTTGCGTAATCCAAGGCTTATAAATATTCATTTGATTTAATATAACCATGTATATCTATGTAGCTTTTCTATCTCAGGGATAATTATTCATTTCATTGTAAAGAAAAAAGTGACACAGTCCTATCAACATTGCAATATAAATTAGAAGTCGCCCTACATTTGTAGCCAATCAGAAGCTATGAAAGTTCAAATTCCACAGCGATTTATTTCATTAGAACTCCTTTCTATTTTCTATTTTACAATGAAAAAATATATCGATCTCTTTTACTAAATGGTTTTATTTTCAACTGGGCATGTGCAACAAACCACGCTCTCTTGCTTGACTCCTCCCCTTGTGACGACAAGTTTTACACATCAAGACGATTGACATTTTGATTGACAGTTTTATGGGGTAGAACAGGCAGAAGTGATGTCGTTTCGGCTTATTTTCAATAGAAACTTCTTAATAGAATCTATCCTATACGAAAATTGGAAAAGGACAAAAGTTAAAACAAAGACAAACAAAGACATTAAACCCATAGAGCAATAACAACTGTTACCGCCTTGGAACGATCAGTCTGTGGTTCTTTAGCCGGTTTTACAAAGCTCTTACAACGCACTTCCTGTGGCGGGCGCGGGGTGGTGGTGATGGGGGCGGGATTGGGTGATCCTCAAAACTTTCACAGCGCTGCATATTCGCAGAGCTAATCAATGACGTGATTGAAAGAAATTAGCATTTTTGTTATTTTCGTTCATCAGTTTACTTACAGGAACATCCATTTTTTTTAATTTGTACTTATAATTTTTCTTATTAATTACCATGCTTTTTTTTAAACACACACACACACACGCACGCACGCACGCACGCACGCACGCACGCACGCACGCACGCACGCACGCACGCACGCACGCACACACACACACACACACACACACACACATATATATAAATATGAAAATCGGAATGTCTTTGAAAATAAAATTTATACGAATGTAATGCGCTTAAATTCGGCGTTTCTTTTCAGGTTGGATACGAGTAACTATTTACTTGTCAATGTAGAAGCCATTATCATTGGAAACGTTCCCTTAAATTAATTGTTCAATAACTCCGCAAGTTTATCGACCTTTAAATGTTTATTTGGATGGATATATTCCTTACTTGTGCAAGTTATTACTTTTATTTCGTAGCAGGCGTGTAGATTTAATTTAGCTTTGAACCTTAGAAACCGTATAATCTTAGAAACATGTTCAATTCTTTACTCTTATTCAAGACAAAAGTCATTTGTTCAGTAGTTTTAATACACTACATAACATAAAGTTTAATAATTATTTGGTGTTTTGTGGAAAATATTGCTATTGGGTTGGGTTTTTTTTTCAATTTATAAATACAAATGTATTTGACAACTTTCTTGTCGTGCACGTGCGGATCCATTGTTTTCACAACAGTCAATCTTATCTATAAACTTATGAGGTTATGTGTCACATAAAAAATGGACATCCTTGCCACCACAGGGCGTTCCAATGAGGTCTGGGCGAATTATTTTATGAGTGACTGTATTTTAGCTGACATGCAGTGTGGCGGGGAGGCCGTCAATGTGGCATGCAGTGCGGTGGTGGCATGCAGTGCGGCGGTGAGGCCGTCAATGTGGCATGCAGTGCGGCGGTGAGGCCGTCCAGCTGAATGCTGTGTGGCGGTGAGGCCGTCCAGCTGAATGCTGTGTGGCGGTGAGGCCGTCCAGCTGACATGCAGTGCGGCGATGAGGCCGTCCAGCTAAATGTTGTGTGGCGGTGATGCCGTCCAGCTGAATGCTGTGTGGCGGTGAGGCCGTCCAGCTGACATGCAGTGTGGCGGTGAGGCCGTCAATGTGACATGCAATGCGGCGGTGAGGTTGTCAATGTGACATGCAGTGCGGCGGTGAGGCCGTCTAGCTGTCATGCAGTGCGGCGGTAAGGCCGTCAAACTGTCATGCAGTGCGGCGGTGAGGCCGTCAAGCTGTCATGCAGTGTGGCGGTGAGGCCGTCCAGCTGTCATGCAGTGCGGCGGTGAGGCCGTCAAGCTGACATGCAGTGTGGCTGTAAGGCCGTCAAGCTGACCTGCAGTGCGGCGGTGGTCTACATTTGACTGAGCTTTTCCCTAAAAAATGTTGGACTTCGCTTAACTTGCCATATTTATGTTCCCGTTTTTTTAAACAAAGAATAAAAATTACATACAACCCATGTAATGCAAAGGTTAGTATTTCAATTAGATTTTTTTCTTCATATTATTTTTTTTTAAAATTTAATACCTGTGTAATTTGATTCTTAGCTTGGCGCAGATAATATGAAACAGATTAACCGAAAATCAAGTTAATAATAACTGACAAATCGCGGTTCATACAACCCTAAAGCATTATTGGTTGTTATTAGAATTGATGGTGCGGGGGGAATTTAAAACTGCATCATTAGAGTATTAGTTTTGTAAAGAATCAATGCCCGTTTAAAACCCATCTGTCTTAAAAGTATCCCGAACCCAATTGCCGAAGCATTTCTAAGCCGAGACTTTGCTCATGCTTATGTTGTATATTGCACATCATTAACTTATTATTTGTTTTGTTGTTTTTTATTAATTCAATTTATTACCTTAAAGCCACAACTGAATTTAAATTGAAAATAATAACATGATATATTTGTAGTATGTCTTCTTGGAATCAAAATTTGAATGTGAGCACTGTTTTAGAGCTCGCAAAAACATGATTTATACAAGGAAATATGACAAGGTCCTATGAGCATTGCAACATATGCCAAAATTTGAAATGACACAAAACAAAGGTATTCATACGTTAGCCAAATGTAAAAATAAGACCAAATCTGTAATGAGTAAATAAACAAAAAGAGCAAACCCAGCACTTACTGCCTTAAAACGGTGAATCGACAAATGGGACAGACCGGGGTGCTTACAGAGGTCTAACCTCACACTTCCTGGTGGGTTTCTTAAATGCAAGCAATGAAATTAACACCGACCTGTTTGAATAAAGAATGTCCAAGCGTTGACATTTGATGAGTAATTACGAAAGTAGTGACGTCATCGAAAATAATAGTTTTCAAAAGAGAGAAGTATTACTTCCATTAGAAGAACCACACAAGCTCGTTGATTGTAAATGAAATCAATGCAGAATGCTGTATAACTTGTATTAAGATTACTAGTATCTGATTTCAGCCGCCTCCAAGTTATCGCTTCCATTATGATTCGACGTTAAAAGGGTGGAAGGAGATACCGAAAGAAACGGCAAGCGCCCGATGGAATAAAGCCAAAGGCGCTGTCCGCGTTGGGGGTTACGTAAGTTAAAGTTATTCCATGTGGATTCCGCTCTGTTATTATCGTAATTTATTCCATTAAAGGTAATAAATGACCATTTAACTCCTAGATATTATATTTAGATAATATAAATGTTGTCTCAGCACGCTTAGTAAATATTCCAGGCGACGTTATGCAAAAACTACACTTAGATCTTAAAACATCTAATGAGATGCATATAACTGGTTAATAGGATAATAGGCATGATAAAGTAAAATTATTTAGGTAAATATTGTTTTCTTGGCTTAATTTCCGCATACTCCTTATGCAATTTAGTGATTTTAATAATATAAGATTTTTAAATGTCAAAGAGTTTATTAGCCAATACTTGGAGAAAAAATGGTTAAAAATGGTTATTGATTGAAACATTCGTTTTTTTGCGTAGGTCATATTTGTTTTGAACCTTGAAAACAAACTTTTAGCAGGCACTTACACTTTATTTTCTCAAATACTATAATTGCAGTGTACATGTTTTACATCGTGTAATTGCTCTTAGTTGTGTCTTTGTTTAACTTTAACTTGTCGTTTGTAATAAAATATGACATCTAAATGTTTTTTGGTTGCAGTGTAAATAGATTACAATTTTATGTATGCTTTTTGCTATTTTCTCAATAAAATATAAAAAGCTGACGTATTGAAGGATTGATATATTACAACATTTCCTACTAACGAAAAAAAAACTAATAACAGATAAGGATTTTAATTAAAGCTAATGTTAAGGTCTCATTAAAAGGATTTCCTAAACATAATGTAACTCAGGCCGGCGCACTCCAACGCTGACCCATTCATACACCAGCCACAATAACCCTTAAACGTGCAACTTTGAAATACATTTAAACCACGTCGCTGATGAGTTGACCAAGCACCGAGGTTGGTTTGAAGCGCTTACATTTCTACCACTGTGGCCGTTACAATACATTTTGCTTATACTTTTTTGCATCTTTTCATTTGTTCACATACCTTTCTGTTGCAGTTTATAGGTCTTCGAAAGAAGCCTAACACAGTCTTGAACATTGACGTGAAGTCACTTGTGAGAGCCACTGCCCAGAACGTGAGTATTCTGCCAAAACAGTAGGTATCTGGCGGTTGGTGGTATGCGCCACTAAGGTCGCGTTTTTTGTGGGTTGTTGTTGTTTGAGGGGGTTGGGGGAGCGTTTTCGTCTGTATAATATTACCCTAGTGGTTAGATATCCGACATTAATAAATTTGAATTTATAAAAGTTTAACAAGTTTTATTTCACTTATGTTTAATATAACCTGTTTTTAGAGTAGGAAAATATATTAAAAGTACTTTGAGAATGACCATGTAATATAAAATTTTATCTAACACTCGAGTATGGCCAGACGCAACTTATTGTGAAACTGACATATCACTGAGACCAGACATTACACTTATCGAGAAAAAACAACAGCTGTTATACTCTTGAGACGGTCAGTTGGCAAAAGCACCGACTGGGGCTCTTAAACCTGAATTTATGTAGCGCGTCAAAGGGTCAGTTGGCAACAGCACCGACTGGGTGCTTTATCCTTACTTAACGTAGCGCATCAAACGGTCAGTTGGCAACAGCACCGACTGGGCGCTTTATCCTTACTTAACGTAGCGCATCAAACGGTCAGTTGGCAACAGCACCGACTAGGCGCTTTATCCTTACTTTACGTAGTGCATCAAACGGTCAGTTGGCAACAGCACCGACTGGGCGCTTTATCCTTACTTAACGTAGCGCATCAAACGGTCAGTTGGCAACAGCACCGACTAGGCGCTTTATCCTTACTTTACGTAGTGCATCAAACGGTCAGTTGGCAACAGCACTTCCTGGGCGCTTAATCCTTACTTTATGTAGCGCGTCAACCGGTCAGTTGGCAACAGCACCGACTGGGCGCTTTATCCTTACTTTACTTAGCGCGTCAAACGGTCAGTTGGCAACAGCACCGACTGGGTTCTTAATCCTTACTTTACCTAGTGCGTCAAACGGTCAGTTGGCAACAGCACCGACTGGGCGCTTTATCCTTACTTTACTTAGCGCGTCAAACGGTCAGTTGGCAACAGCAGGGACTGGGCGCTTTATCCTCACTTTATGTAGCGCGTCAAACGGTGAGTTGGCAACAGCACCGACTGGGCGCTTTATCCTTACTTTACATAGCGCGTCAAACGGTGAGTTGACAACAGCACAGACTGGGCGCTTAATCCTTACTTTACGTAGCGCATCAAACGGTCAGTTGGCAACAGCACCGACAGGACGCTTTATCCTTACTTTACGTAGTGCATCAAACGGTCAGTTGGCAACAGCACCGACTGGGCGCTTTATCCTTACTTTACGTAGCGCGTCAAACGGTCAGTTGGCAACAGCACCGACTGGGCGCTTTATCCTTACTTTATGTAGCGCGTCAACCGGTCAGTTGGCAACAGCACCGACTGGGCGCTTTATCTTACTTAACGTAGCGCATCAAACGGTCAGTTGGCAACAGCACGGACTAGGCGCTTTATCCTTACTTTACGTTGTGCATCAAACGGTCAGTTGGCAACAGCACCGACTGGGTTCTTAATTCTTACTTTACTTAGCGCGTCAAACGGTCAGTTGGCAACAGCACCGACTGGGTTCTTAATCCTTACTTTACTTAGCGCGTCAAACGGTCAGTTGGCAACAGCACCGACTGGGCGCTTTATCCTTACTTTACTTAGCGCGTCAACCGGTCAGTTGGCAACAGCACCGACTGGGCGCTTTATCTTACTTAACGTAGCGCATCAAAGGGTCAGTTGGCAACAGCACCGACTGGGCGCTTTATCCTCACTTTATGTAGCGCGTCAAACGGTGAGTTGGCAACAGCACCGACTGGGCGCTTTATCCTTACTTTACATAGCGCGTCAAACGGTGAGTTGACAACAGCACAGACTGGGCGCTTAATCCTTACTTTACGTAGCGCATCAAACGATCAGTTGGCAACAGCACCGACAGGACGCTTTATCCTTACTTTACGTAGTGCATCAAACGGTCAGTTGGCAACAGCACCGACTGGGCGCTTTATCCTTACTTTACGTAGCGCGTCAAACGGTCAGTTGGCAACAGCACCGACTGGGAGCTTTATCCGTACTTTATGTAGCGCGTCAACCGGTCAGTTGGCAACAGCACCGACTGGGCGCTTTATCTTACTTAACGTAGCGCATCAAACGGTCAGTTGGCAACAGCACGGACTAGGCGCTTTATCCTTACTTTACGTTGTGCATCAAACGGTCAGTTGGCAACAGCACCGACTGGGTTCTTAATTCTTACTTTACTTAGCGCGTCAAACGGTCAGTTGGCAACAGCACCGACTGGGTTCTTAATCCTTACTTTACTTAGCGCGTCAAACGGTCAGTTGGCAACAGCAGCGACTGGGCGCTTTATCCTTACTTTACTTAGCGCGTCAACCGGTCAGTTGGCAACAGCACCGACTGGGTGCTTTATCCTTACTTTACTTAGCGCGTCAAACGGTCAGTTGGCAACAGCACCGACTGGGCGCTTTATCCTTACTTTACTTAGCGCGTCAAACGGTGAGTTGGCAACAGCACCGACTGGGCGCTTTATCCTTTCTTTACGTAGCGCGTCAAACGGTGAGTTGACAACAGCACCGACTGGGCGCTTAATCCTTACTTTACGTAGCGCATCAAACGGTCAGTTGGCAACAGCACCGACTGGGCGCTTTATCCTTACTTTACGTAGCGCATCAAACGGTCAGTTGGCAACAGCACCGACTGGGCGCTTAATTCTTACTTTACGTAGCGCGTCAAACGGTCAGTTAGACAGCACCGACTGGGCGCTTAATCCTTACTTTACGTAGCACGTCAAACGGTCAGTTGGCAACAGCACCGACTGGGCGCTTTATCCTTACTTTACGTAGCGCGTCAAACGGTCAGTTAGACAGCACCGACTGGGCGCTTAATCCTTACTTTACGTAGCACGTCAAACGGTCAGTTGGCAACAGCACCGACTGGGCGCTTTATCCTTACTTTACGTAGCGCGTCAAACGGTCAGTTGGCAACAGCACCGACTGGGCGCTTTATCCTTACTTTACGTAGCGCATCAAACGGTCAGTTGGCAACAGCACCGACTGGGCGCTAAATCCTTACTTTACTTAGCGCGTCAAACGGTCAGTTGGCAAAAGCATCGACTGGGCGCTTAATCTTGACTTTACGTAGCGCATCAAACGGTCAGTTGGCAACAGCACCGACTGGGCGCTCAATTCTTACTTTACGTAGCGTCCCAAACGGTCGGTTGCCAATAGCACCGACTGGGCGCTTAATCCTGACTTTACGTAGCTCCCCAAACGGTCAGTTGCCAATAGCACCGACTGGGCGCTTAATCCTGACTTTACGTAGCGCCCCAAACGGTCAGTTGCCAATAGCAACGACTGGGCGCTTAATCCTGACTTTACGTAGCGCCCCAGACGGTCAATTGCCAATAGCACCGACTGGGCGCTAAATCCTGACTTTACGTGGCGCCCCATACGGTCAGTTGCCAATAGCACCGACTGGGCGCTAAATGCTGACTTTACGTAGCGCATCAAACGGTCAGTTGGCAAAGGCACCGACTGGGCGCTCAATCCTGAGTTTACCTAGCACTCCAGGCCAGCATTTCCTGAAGATATTTTTTTTCTCAAAGACAAACGGTATCAAGCAAAATATCCCATCAAAGTAAGACAGCTTACATTAATAACATACATTGAGACTACTCAGCAAAGAATACAAATGAAACCAAAATTTAAAATTCCACATACACTGAAACAAATAATTCTGGCATAGTTGCTATTATCTTCTGTAATGATTATTTTTGTTATTGTTTGCTGCACGGATGTCATTAAGATATTGTTCGCCAGTGGAAATATTCAAATTAAATGTTAAGTGGGCGATTAATCCTTACTTTACGTAGCGCATCAAACGGTCAGTTGGCAACAGCACCGACTGGGCGCTTTATCCTTACTTTACGTAGCGCGTCAAACGGTCAGTTGGCAACAGCACCGACTGGGCGCTTTATGCTTACTTTATGTAGCGCGTCAACCGGTCAGTTGGCAACAGCACCGACTGGGCGCTTTATCTTACTTAACGTAGCGCATCAAACGGTCAGTTGGCAACAGCACCGACTAGGCGCTTTATCCTTACTTTACGTAGTGCATCAAACGGTCAGTTGGCAACAGCACCGACTAGGCGCTTTATCCTTACATTACGTAGCGCATCAAACGGTCAGTTGGCAACAGCACTTACTGGGCGCTTAATCCTTACTTTATGTAGCGCGTCAACCGGTCAGTTGGCAAAAGCACCGACTGGGCGCTTTATCCTTACTTTACTTAGCGCGTCAAACGGTCAGTTGGCAACAGCACCGACTGGGTTCTTAATTCTTACTTTACTTAGCGCGTCAAACGGTCAGTTGGCAACAGCACCAACTGGGCGCTTTATCCTTACGTTTATTAGCGCGTCAAACGGTCAGTTGGCAACAGCACCGACTGGGTTCTTAATCCTTACTTTACTTAGCGCGTCAATTGCTCAGTTGGCAACAGCACCGACTGGGTTCTTAATCCTTACTTTACTTAGCGCGTCAAACGGTCAGTTGGCAACAGCAGCGACTGGGCGCTTTATCCTTACGTTTATTAGCGCGTCAAACGGTCAGTTGGCAACAGCACCGACTGGGTTCTTAATCCTTACTTTACTTAGCGCGTCAATTGCTCAGTTGGCAACAGCACCGACTGGGTTCTTAATCCTTACTTTACTTAGCGCGTCAAACGGTCAGTTGGCAACAGCAGCGACTGGGCGCTTTATCCTTACTTTACTTAGCGCGTCAAACGGTCAGTTGGCAACAGCACCGACTGGGCGCTTTATCCTTTCTTTACGTAGCGCGTCAAACGGTGGGTTGACAACAGCACCGACTGGGCGCTTAATCCTTACTTTACGTAGCGCATCAAACGGTCAGTTGGCAACAGCAACGACTGGGCGCTTTATCCGTACTTTACGTAGTGCATCAAACGGTCAGTTGGCAACAGCACCGACTAGGCGCTTTATCCTTACATTACGTAGCGCATCAAACGGTCAGTTGGCAACAGCACTTACTGGGCGCTTAATCCTTACTTTATGTAGCGCGTCAACCGGTCAGATGGCAACAGCACCGACTGGGCGCTTTATCCTTACTTTACTTAGCGCGTCAAACGGTCAGTTGGCAACAGCACCGACTGGGTTCTTAATCCTTACTTTACTTAGCGCGTCAAACGGTCAGTTGGCAACAGCACCGACTGGGCGTTTTATCCTTACTTTACTTAGCGCGTCAAACGGTCAGTTGGCAACAGCACCGACTGGGCGCTTTATCCTTACTTTATGTAGCGCGTCAACCGGTCAGTTGGCAACAGCACCGACTGGGCGCTTTATCTTACTTAACGTAGCGCATCAAACGGTCAGTTGGCAACAGCACCGACTAGGCGCTTTATCCTTACTTTACGTAGTGCATCAAATGGCCAGTTGGCAACAACACCGACTAGGCGCTTTATCCTTACATTACGTAGCGCATCAAACGGTCAGTTGGCAACAGCACTTACTGGACGCTTAATCCTGACTTTATGTAGCGCGTCAACCGGTCAGTTGGCAAAAGCACCGACTGGGCGCTTTATCCTTACTTTACTTAGCGCGTCAAACGGTCAGTTGGCAACAGCACCGACTGGGTTCTTAATTCTTACTTTACTTAGCGCGTCAAACGCTCAGTTGGCAACAGCACCGACTGGGATCTTAATCCTTACTTTACTTAGCGTGTCAAACGGTCAGGTGGCAACATCAGCGACTGGGCGCTTTATCCTTACTTTACTTAGCGCGTCAAGCGGTCAGTTGGCAACAGCACCGACTGGGCGCTTTATCCTTACTTTATGTAGCGCGTCAAACGGTCAGTTGGCAACAGCACCGACTGGGCGCTTTATCCTTTCTTTACGTAGCGCGTCAAACGGTGAGTTGACAACAGCACCGACTGGGCGCTTAATTCTTACTTTAAGTAGCGCATCAAACGGTCAGTTGGCAACAGCACCGACTGGGCGCTTTATCCTTACTTTACTTAGCGCGTCAAACGGTGAGTTGGCAACAGCACCGACTGGGCGCTTTATCCTTACTTTACTTAGCGCGTCAAACGGTCAGTTGGCAACAGCACCGACTGGGCGCTTTATCCTTACTTTACGTAGCGCATCAAACGGTCAGTTGGCAACAGCACCGACTTGGCGCTTTATCCTTACTTTATTTAGCGCGTCAAACGGTCAGTTGGCAACAGCACCGACTGGGCGCTTTATCCTTACTTTACTTAGCGCGTCAAACGGTGAGTTGACAACAGCACCGACTGGGCGCTTAATTCTTACTTTACGTAGCGCATCAAACGGTCAGTTAGACAGCACCGACTGGGCGCTATATCCTTACTTTACGTAGCGCGTCAAACGGTCAGTCGGCAACAGCACCGACTGGGCGCTTAATCCTTACTTTACGTAGCGCGTCAAACGGTCAGTTGGCAACAGCACCGACTGGGCGCTTTATCCTTACTTTACGTAGCGCGTCAAACGGTCAGTTGGCAACAGCACCGACTGGGCGCTTTATCCTTACTTTACGTAGCGCATCAAACGGTCAGTTGGCAACAGCACCGACTGGGCGCTTAATCCTTACTTTACTTAGCGCGTCAAACGGTGAGTTGACAAAAACACCGACTGGGTTCTTAATCCTTACTTTACTTAGCGCTCTAAACGGTCAGTTGGCAACAGCACCGACTGGGATCTTAATCCTAACTTTACTTAGCGCATCAAACGGTCAGTTGGCAACAGCACCGACTGGGCGATTAATCCTTACTTTACTTAGCGCGTCAAACGGTCAGTTGGCAACAGCACCGACTGGGCGCTTTATCCTTTCTTTACGTAGCGCGTCAAACCGTGAGTTGACAACAGCACCGACTGGGCGCTTTATCCTTACTTTACGTAGCGCATCAAACGGTCAGTTGGCAACAGCACCGACTGGGCGCTTATTCCTTTCTTTACGTAGCGCGTCAAACGGTGAGTTGACAACAGCACCGACTGGGCGCTTAATCCTTACTTTACGTAGCGCATCAAACGGTCAGTTGGCAACAGCACCGACTGGGCGCTTTGTCCTTACTTTACTTAGCGCGTCAAACGGTGAGTTGGCAACAGCACCGACTGGGCGCTTTATCCTTACTTTACTTAGCGCGTCAAACGGTCCGTTGGCAACAGCACCGACTGGGCGCTTTATCCTTACTTTACGTAGCGCATCAAACGGTCAGTTGGCAACAGCACCGATTGGGCGCTTTATCCTTACTTTACTTAGCGCGTCAAACGGTCAGTTGGCAACAGCACCGACTGGGCGCTTTATCCTTACTTTACTTAGCGCGTCAAACGGTGAGTTGACAACAGCACCGACTGGGCGCTTAATTCTTACTTTACGTAGCGCATCAAACGGTCAGTTAGACAGCACCGACTGGGCGCTTTATCCTTACTTTACGTAGCGCGTCAAACGGTCAGTCGGCAACAGCACCGACTGGGCGCTTAATCCTTACTTTACGTAGCGCGTCAAACGGTCAGTTGGCAACAGCACCGACTGGGCGCTTTATCCTTACTTTACGTAGCGCGTCAAACGGTCAGTTGGCAACAGCACCGACTGGGCGCTTTATCCTTACTTTACGTAGCGCATCAAACGGTCAGTTGGCAACAGCACCGACTGGGCGCTTAATCCTTACTTTACTTAGCGCGTCAAACGGTGAGTTGACAAAAACACCGACTGGGTTCTTAATCCTTACTTTACTTAGCGCTCCAAACGGTCAGTTGGCAAAAGCACCGACTGGGTTCTTAATCCTAACTTTACTTAGCGCATCAAACGGTCAGTTGGCAACAGCACCGACTGGGCGATTAATCCTTACTTTACTTAGCGCATCAAACGGTCAGTTGGCAACAGCACCGACTGGGCGCTTTATCCTTACTTTACTTAACGCGTCAAACGGTCAGTCGGCAACAGCACCGACTGGGCGATTAATCCTTACTTTACTTAGCGCATTAAACGGTCAGTTGGCAACAGCACCGACTGGGCGATTAATCCTTACTTTACTTAGCGCATCAAACGGTCAGTTGGCAACAGCACCGACTGGGCGATTAATCCTTACTTTACTTAGCGCATTAAACGGTCAGTTGGCAACAGCACCGACTGGGCGATTAATCCTTACTTTACTTAGCGCATCAAACGGTCAGTTGGCAACAGCACCGACTGGGCGCGTTATCCTTACTTTACTTAGCGCGTCAAACGGTGAGTTGACAACAGCACTGACTGTACGCTTAATCCTTACTTTACGTAGCGCATCAAACGGTCAGTTGGCAACAGCACCGACTGGGCGCTTAATCCTTACTTTACGTAGCGCCCCTAACGGTCAATTGGCAAAAGCATCGACTGGGCGCTTAATCTTGACTTTACGTAGCGCATCAAACGGTTAGTTGGCAACAGCACCGACTGGGCGCTCAATTCTTACTTTACGTAGCGTCCCAAAAGGTCGGTTGCCAATAGCACCGACTGGGCGCTTAATCCTGACTTTACGTAGCTCCCCAAACGGTCAGTTGCCAATAGCACCGACTGGGCGCTCAATTCTTACTTTACGTAGCGTCCCAAAAGGTCGGTTGCCAATAGCACCGACTGGGCGCTTAATCCTGACTTTACGTAGCTCCCCAAACGGTCAGTTGCCAATAGCACCGACTGGGCGCTTAATCCTGACTTTACGTAGCGCCCCAAACGGTCAGTTGCCAATAGCAACGACTGGGCGCTTAATCCTGCCTTTACGTAGCGCCCCAGACGGTCAATTGCCAATAGCACCGACTGGGCGCTAAATCCTGACTTTACGTGGCGCCCCATACGGTCAGTTGCCAATAGCACCGACTGGGCGCTAAATCCTGACTTTACGTAGCGCATCAAACGGTCAGTTGGCAAAGGCACCGACTGGGCGCTCAATCCTCAGTTTACGTAGCACTCCAGGCCAGCATTTCCTGAAGATATTTTTTTTTCTCAAAGATAAACGGTATCAAGCAAAATATCCCATCAAAGTAAGACAGCTTACATTAATAACATACATTGAGACTACTCAGCAAAGAATACAAATGAAACCAAAATTTAAAATTCCACATACACTGAAACAAATAATTCTGGCATAGTTGCTATTATCTTCTGTAATGATTATTTTTGTTATTGTTTGCTGCACGGATGTCATTAAGATATTGTTCGCCAGTGGAAATATTCAAATTAAATGTTAAGTGATAAAAATACTAGCTATTTCACCGCAGTGCCGCTGTATTTTATGTGGCTTATTCATTTCTATTTACAAACAGGTCTGGCTATCAGTAGCGGCGATAACAATAAACTTTAAAGCAAATTCATTTCCCTGTTTTCAGCTGTGTCGATTTGTGGATTAAATCTCGTGATCAATAATCGTTTCGTTACGGTTTGGAAGCAATAAATGTAACATAACCACATCAGTTTGCCAACAATCGCGTTAATGTGATCTCACCCAGCTCTAACGTCACGTGATTCATCATCATTGGTAGTGATCGACCCTTGCAAGAATGATATCATTGGGTGGGAAGCAATATTAATTCGATCAAAGATAATAAAGGCACCTAGAGCTTTTATAAAATAAGATAAGGTGTGGGTTTTATAGATAGTCTTTTTAATATTATACAAAGGCGCCGGCAAATATGCATATTGGTTCAAAAGTTGAAAAATTGGACGAATAAAGTACTTAATTTTCTAAAAGAAGTATACATACCAATTCGCTGTTGTTGTTTTTGTTGTCGTCTTTTCGTAAAGGCTGTCAATCGGTCGTAGTTAATGCGAAGCAATGCATTAAAGGTGGTACCGGACAGTTTTGACCAAAATATTTTCATTAAATATCTTAATAAACCATTGTTACCTGAACAGATCCCGCAAAAATGATGTTTATTGATGTCCTGCACCTGTCAGAAAAGTGTACCATAACGCAACAATCAACATTACAAACATGTATTTACTATCTGAGCTACGCTGCACAGTTAGTTATTTTTTAAACTAAGACAACCACGTGACCACTTATGTTTTAGCTCATGAACGTCATCCGCTGTGACGTCGATAAATATTTTTAGCCAAAATCCCAATCGTTCTTATTTACAGATTTATTTACAAAGAAATGAACATTTTAAGTGTTGATTACCGAATTTTACTGCCTTAAAATTGAGATACTGTTGAGAATTGTCAAAGCTTAGACTAAAGTATGATGTTATTCTACATAATTATACACAAATACCCCAAACAGAGATCTGATATTGTTACATATATTAGATGTAGGCAAACTGTCGGGATTGGGATTAGCCGGCATTTTTGCCGATACTGCGCAGCGACATTTCTATCATTATAGCACAGGGGCACTTATGAGGTGCCCAGGGACTGAACCCGGCCGGTCCATTATACTGACACCGACGAGTCAGGCGTAATGCTGTCCCCTTAGCCCCGAGCGTTAGGAGGGAAGCCACTACTACCAACTTTAAAGTCTTTGGTTAGACCCGGCCGGGGTTCGAACCCACGACCTCCCGATCTGCAAGCCGACGCTTTACCACCTGAGCTATTGCAAACTGTCGGATATCATCTTTAAATCACGCTGTCTTAAATACAAGTTCAATGAAGTAACAGAACGATGTTTTCCTACCCAGACCCTATATGTTAAAATATTCTTTCCTTTGATGCAACCATTTTACAAAGGCTCGACCGAAGAAAATGAAACCATGCCTTACAAAATGGCCCTAGAAATTATGTGAAGGATTTCTCGTGACAATCATTCATTTCTGCCAGGCGCGTTTCTGCCATTACGCACTTTACGCACGTGCGTAACTTCCGTTCGAAAAATCGAAAATCTTAAAGTACCAAAAACACTATGAAAGTCGATGCCTACACCAGGTTAGGAATGATATATCTTATTTCCGTAGTTTCTATTATATAAAATCTTATTTCCACACCATTAAAGTTGAAAAGGTTTTAAAATGATTAAACTTACACACGTCAGGATTTTAGTCGTTCATATTTTTCCTCGCATGTCCGCATTTTACCTGTTATTCATTAGAAAAGAACCAAATATAATCAAAAGTATTACTACAAAGGTTATTTCTCTTGTAATTGTGCGTAACTTCAAAGTCGGCACAGATACGCGCCTGATTTCTGCAGCATTGAAACACAAAAGGAAATAAATACATAAAGTAGACATTAGACATAAGACTTTTTCCTCTATATTGTAGTTTTATGTATAGGTTAAAGTATCCCTTACATGGGATTTCTAAGCAGCTGAAAACAGACAACATTCCTATCCAAAATAAATAAACCCAAGGTTGCAATTCTTTGCTAACTACATTCCCTGTTAATCTTTCGTGACCAATAACAATTGTGATACGACTTAAAAGCAATAAATACAACAAAACACCACCAATTTGCCAATCCTGGCTGCAATGTAATTTCATTCAGCAGCAATTTACAACCGATTCGCATGAACCTATCTAATTAGTATTGATTAAGAATTGCAGAATTATATCATTTCATCGGATGTGATATTAATTCAATCAGGGACGATATACGCGTCTAGATATTTAATAATGGCTTACAGATACAAAAAAATGTGTCGATAAAGGAGAGCTTCCAAATAAATTTGCAAAGAATGAACTTATTAACTGCCGGAAAAGAAACAAAAACACCTATGTTGTACGTTCAGTACAACTCGCCTTCTCGCTGAATGTGCTTAAATTTTCTTGTAATTATCATTCATTTTTTTTAAATGAAGAACCCCATGCTGTGTTTCATTATATTAAATTCATTTGCCAGAAAGAAGTAAGATTTTTTGATTACCTTTCGTCTGTTTCTTGTGACAGTCGTTTATTTTTTACAATGACTTGACCAGACCTGGTAGCGCAACCGGTAGAGAGTCGGCTCCAGGTACGGGAGGCCCGGGTTCGATCCCGAGCCGCGACATACCAAAATCGTTAAAAATTTTAGTGGTATAGCGCCCTTGCTAACGCTCTGGCAGAGTAGTCCTTGACTGGTTGGCCCGCTGTCAGGATAATGTGACTGGGTGTGGTATCATGCCAGGTTTTTAACGGCATGCTATACACAGTGAAGGCAGGACTATATCTGCTACAAGTGGACACCATCTCCAGATAACTAAAATACTTTTGGTGGGACGATAAACCCAATAAACAAAGAAACAATGATTTGACTATAGAACAGGAAACCATAACCATTAAATCAAATAATGCCACTTTTCCTGTGCTTCTGACTTGTGTGGCTGCTTTTAAAGGACTTTCCGTGACATTCGGTCATATAATGGTAAAAGGAAACTAGAAAATGAAACCATACCGTACTAACTACTTAAAACCGAAACATAAGTTTTTACAACTTTGTTTAGGCTTCTTACCTACTGGAAAAACGGAATATGAAACCTTATTGTCCATATACATAAACGATATGATGTTTTTGCTTTCTCCACACAATTGCTGTGAGCTGTCGTGACAAACAACAGTTTCTTTAAGGCTTCTAACAGTAAATGTAATACAGTCGCATCAGTATTCTTGCCTTTCATCCTAATATGATTTCGCCCAATACTAATATCCTACCGAGACCCAGGAACCATTATTACTGGTATAGATCAAGTATTTCAAGAATGATAACGTTTGATAGGAAGACATTTTATTCTGACCAGAGATAATAAATAAATCTGAAGGTTGCATATAATAGACCAGTTCAGTTTTTCCTGGTCAACACTTTAAAAGCTATGCGAATGGGGGAAGGAAAAGTGCATTACATTGCTAAAGTGAAGCATTGTTAACTATGGACTTTGGCATCAAAATCGTTTAAACACCCTTCATCCTTAGTCAGGTCTGTTAAAATAAAAAGAAACGATGTTTCCAATTCCATTTTAAACCAAATAAATCATTTACAGTAACTTGATATATTATATTTAAAAAATTTAACCAGTCGTACAAAATAATCGAAAGAAAATTCTGACTTAGTTCAAGAATTATATCCCCTGTGTCCAGTTTTAACGTTATAATAAATTTTAATAAAGCTGTAACCTAATTAAGCTATAACTTAATTAACTAAGAAACTAAATAAAGAACGTATTGTTAATGCTATTGATTGTTGTTAGATTGTTGCTAAAAATTAGTGTACCCGTTGTTTCTATTGACAATGGTGTTACAGTTTTTATTTTCCATTGTGCCCTTTCGATGTGTTGGCAGTTTGGGCGCAGATGCTTCTAATAGCTGGGCAGCGAAATTGTTGCTTCAAGACAGTTGATACTGTATGTTTAACTTTATATTATTATTAGCCATTGACGTGTTTTACTGACAATAAGGGTCCGTTTATACAGAGCGCGAACGCGACCGCGAACGCGAACGCGGTTTTTCGTCCTGGAATAGTTTAGTTATTTGTAGAAGAACCGTTCAAATAGAGTGCGAACGTGAACAATTTTTTGTTCGCGCGAACGACCGCCTTGATTGCCCACAGAGCGAATTTTTCAGAAGGTCGCGCGGCTTTTTTGCTATTTTCCAATCAGCAAGTATTTTCCTGGCATCGTTTCCACAAATAAACATGTCAGTTTCATGACAGTTTCCATAAATAACTTGACACTTTTTATAAGGCAACATTGCTTCAAAATGAACATATCAGAAGACATAATTATTGAAGTAGAAAAAAATAACTCTCCAAATTCATGTCGTCTTTGTAAAAGCTCATGCACGGAAACACGCCTCTTTCTTTTCCTACGTTTTGTGAACAAGTACAACACTACAAATTCCTCCGTGTCTGACTCCATGATTCTAATAAATGATCATTAAAACAAGGAAAAAACGAGTCGCCTCGAAAACCGTCGACGGTATTCCGCGTGCGGGTTCGTGCTCTATTTGAATGGCAAAAACTGCTAAAAAGTCGCGTTCGCGTTCGTGTTTGCCTTGGACGCGTTCGCGTTCGTGTTTGCCTTGGACGCGTTCGCGTTCGCGCTGTGTATAAACGGACCTTAAGGTAGTTCTTTCTGACGTCAGTTTTTTAAAACACGTATTTTCTCTTGTAGAGAAGTCTCGAATCGGCAAGGAAAATGAACGAAGATCCAGACATAGAGTCGCTGCAGGTAATTGTGTGTGCTTTTAAAATATAGATTCAGCAGTGTGTGTTTTTTTTAACTAATACCCTCAAATAAAATATACTAAATAGTTTTTGTAATGATTTTTTGGGCAACGATATTATGAATGTCTGACAAAAAATTTGCGTTTTATGAAAAAAATGGTCTCCAACTTGTTGCGTGTATGAATATGTACATTAACTAAGGTTTCAGTTATACAAAAAGTCGCACATGTTTTAAAGGTAAACTCATTAAGTGTCTTATTTGCAGCTTGACGTCAACTTGAAGCATGTATCAAAATAAACCTTCAAGCAGCCAAATCGGTCCCTTTTGCCGATTGACCGTTCCAATGCGGTAACTGTACTTAGGGTTTCCTCTGATTGTTAATGACTGATCACAAATTGTTTTTTTTTTACTAAAACAGTTGCCTTTCATGTGAATTCCTTTGTCATGTGCCTTTTCAAAGTTTGGTAAACTGTGGAATACCTATTGTGTACTTGATTTGTATTCTTTGACTTACGTGTGCTTTCGATTTATATCTCTTAAAAAAAGTCTGAATATTTTTTTCATGTTTGCTCGTTTTTGTTAGTCCTTGTGTGTATATCTGCTGACAGTTTAATAACGTCTTCTGCTTAGGATATGTGTTTTATTTTAACAATTAGATCGACAGTATATTCTGTATAGTTTCATATAAGTACTTAATACTTATTGGCCGATTATGAGTCGATTGTTGTCTCCTTAGCTGATTATTGTTACGTATTAATCGGCATTTGGTGGTGGTTTCGACAGTTTACCTGTATTAAATACAAGTACCAATATCTAACCACTGCTTTAGAAAATTCGGTCATACTTTTTGCATACAGTCGTACTTTACTCGCTATAAGGACGATTTTAAACACCAACTTTATTGTTAGACTGTACTTATCGCGGAAAAATCTCTAATTAATCAATCTTTCCAACTGTATAAAAAGTGCGATAGGGGTCAAAAATAGATATCGACGTTAGAGCGGATTGCACGGATGACTTTATAAAAGAAAGGGGTCACGTGGTTTTCTAAGTTTTAAAAAAAAAGCTATTTATGCAGCGTGGCTCGGATAGGAAACACCTGTTTGTAATGACGAGAGGGGATTTATCCTTGACTGTTCATAAAGATCTTTGGCATCAATGAACAGCATTTTGCAAGGCTTTTTTTGTAACAATCTAGAGCAAACTGTCGAATACCACCTTTAAAGGTCATTTGTATCTCTCCGCTTAATGATGTTAATATGACGTAATAAGAGGATTGCTGTTTTCTTTATAAGCGAACCCTGACCGATCCTGGAATATATCCTAAACCGTTTGTGAGAGGAACAGACCAGAAGTACGATGGAGTCTGGACTTATCCGGTCGACAAACGACCTTCAGAAGAATGGTTGGTGTTGCTTTTAGCTAAACTTTCCTACTTTCCTGTTAGGATGCGTCTTTATGTACGATTAGTTATATAGCGAGGGTTACTACCGGTGTCGCTATATAAGTTTATTTATAAAATGGCACGTTTACTAAACGACGAAATGGGGTAACAGAAAGAACAAGCTAGCAACAAACTAGTACAATAATGTTTTATTGTAATAAACAATTGAATCTATGGCATAATCAAACAATAACAAATAAATGAAACAAAATTTAAGAAAGCAAAATAAATGTTAGCTTACAGTTTGTCCCTTTAGGAGGTGTCCCTTTAATAGTCCAATTAATAATCCAACGTCAAATAATCCTGAAGAGTTATTGGTAGAATGTCCTCGTAGATAAGTACAGTTGAAATAATCCAAAGGTAGAACAATACAAGTATGTTAATAATATAATTCAAAATCCAACACTATAATAGTTATTTCACTGTAGAATATAGTAAGTCCACGTAAGTTCCAACACAGAAAGATTTAATATAGAAGCTGCAAGTATTTCCAAACTATATGTCCAATCTCTAAAGCAAACTTTTTATCCAAACTTAACTTTCAATCGGCAAAGACGCCCTTATATATATATACCCAAAGAATTTCCAGAACATTCACGAACCCAGAACATTCTCGAAAACCAATTAAAAATAAACAATTGAACTTTCTAGCATATAAATCCTTTTCTTCTAGCAGTTACGCGAATACTACGTCATCAAAACCACAACGGTAAACAACCCTTAACCTGACTAGCGTAACCTTAAACGCTGGTGTACTATTGTACATAACACGAAAATTCCTTAAGTCATATCAAACAACAGCCTGCCTCTGATCAAACTCCCCGCAGTGATTACTTCCCTTGACAGTACATTATATCACTGCCACCAGCAAGTTTTTCGCCCAAATACAGGCGGATATTTTTTTTTTATTTTTTTTTCTGGACTTATCTCCTCAAAACATAGCATCTTTCCTTTAAAATATTAATTTATCACGTTAAAAATAAAAAGTAACTTAAAATATGAAAAAATATGAAATTATGAAAGTCAAACGTGGCGTGTTTAAGGAGGCCGCCATGTTTACTTAACGTGATACTCTATCGTCACGTGATCCTTGCTGGGGGCAGAGATTTAAGTAGCAACGCGTGACGTAATCACTGTGAGGAGATTGGCCTCTGATCTTGAGCTGAATTCTACAACTAAATTGAATTATATTTTTTCATGATCACTCATGTCTTTATCAGAGGATATTTCCGCATGTATAGAAAGTACATAATTTATGATTCCTTAACCTAAATAAAACACGGAAAATGTATTATTGCATAAAGATTTGGACCAGGCTCAATTGTGTGCATAAGGGATTCTGGCAAAATGGGTGATTCGAACTATTTCCAACATGCACTTCTCAAATCACTTTAACGTTCTGAGATTAATATCGTATTCGTCGACATATTCTCCTCGTTTTTTGCTTATCTCAGCTGTTTTTTATTGTTTTTGTTATGATCGAACTCGTTTTTCTGAATTATGTAAAGATTTAAGGTTTAAGACACATAAAAACAATCGCGTGTGAATGCAGTTATGTAAGCTTTAAATATCAAGTGAATGCCAATATTACTGCCTTCAGATTTAAGTTACCTCGACAAATTACAATGGATCAAATTTAAAAAAATGCAATAATTTAGTAGAATACGTTCTTATCACTGTAACCAGACTCCTACGTTAAGCTTGAGGTGCACAATCTTATGGTTTATTACAAAGAGTACAGCGATCATAGGAATGGCAATAACGCCTGTTTGTTCTTTAATTAAAGAAAAACTTGACCTAAATTAACGTTTCATGGTAGTGGTATAGCTCCCTTGCTAACGCTCCAGCAAATATAAGGGAAGTTCCACGACTGGTTGGCCCGGTGTCAGGATAATGTGACTGGGTGTGGTATCATGCCAGGTGTTCACGGCATGCTATACACAGTGAAGGCAGCACTATATCTGCTTCAAGTGGACACCGTCTCCAGATAACTGAAATACTGTTGGTGGGACGATAAACCCAATAAACAATAACGTTTCGAATATTGTATGAAACAGATCAAAGGACGTATTAAATATGGTTTGCTTGTTCAACTACGTTTTTCAGTAACAAAGCGTTTGAGTGGGAGCGTCCAAAGACTGATAGGAAGAACCTAGTGGAGTCAGCATCCAAATATCAGGCACAATACTTGCAGAAATTGTTAAAAGAGAAAGACAAGGAAATTAAATTGATAAGCTACCAACTGGTAAAGATTAATAAGGAGAACGTGTCGTTGCTGAAAGAGCTGGATGGGTAGGTTTCGATAAAAGTTTCCTCTTCTTCTTCTTCTTCTTCTTCTTCTTCTTCTTCTTCTTCTTCTTCTTCTTCTTCTTCTTTCTTCTTTCTTCTTCTTCTTCTTCTTCTTCTTCTTCTTCTTTTCTTCTTCTTCTTCTTCTTCTTCTTCTTCTTCTTCTTCGTCTTCTTCTTCTTCTTCTTCTTCTTCTTCTTCTTCTTCTTTCTCTTCTACCTGTTTTTCTTTTTCCTCTTGTTCTTCTTCTGCATCCTTCTTTTATCTTTCGTTTTTCTCCTTTCTTCTTTTTCTTCTCTTCTTTTCTTCTTCTTCTTCTTCTTTTTCTTCTTCTTTTTCTTCTTCGTCCAGTTAACCAGTTAATAATAATATTTGTATCAACCTATATAAAAAGTAGTAGTAGTAGTAGCAGCAGTTGCAGTAGTATTATTAGAAATAGTACTTGGCGTAGTTGTTTTTTTTAGCCTTGATAATGTAATGTCTATATATTGTTTCCATTTTAAAGGTTCAGAGGCAGGAACTACGACGAGCTGTACAAGGAGAACGTGGTCCTGAAAGAGCAAGTGGCCCGGATTAGCAGGGAGAACAACGTGCTTGTGGGTCAGGTAAAAAAGGACAGCAACCCCATCCTGAAAAAATGGGCATCAAGAGACAGTGCCGATATGAAAAAGAGGAAAAGAGATTTGGAATGATTTGTAATGGTGTTTGAAGAACTGTTCTATAGAAATAAGACTATGGTGTTTATAGGCTGTACTGAAAATACAAGTTACCCCATTACTTTATATATATATTAAAATAATTCGTGTAAAGTCACGTGATATGAATAAGAGAAAGAGAGACGCGGAATTATGACTTGTCATATTCTATTGACTATTATATGTTTATTTATTTCAATGTAAAATGTCCATTGAAAGCACCACGTAAAATTGGTAAATTAAAATGAGTCATATTCGTTGGTGGCATTTATGTGTTGTTATTTTGTTTATGTTACATACCTAAGAGGTATATAAAAATAAGAAAGTTATATTTTTAAAACCGTAAAAAAACACAAAAAAGACGTCTGTTATTATCTACTTTCTTAAGAAAACGAAGCCCAAATAAATAGCTCTGACACAATATGTAACAGTTCTCCATAACAATTTAAGTACAAAATTATTCCAACCCATGCATTGTTCGAAGTAAATCGGCGGTCCCGTCGACTTCGAATAACCGAAGTTCGACTGTAGTATGCAGGCTAAAATATACCTGCATTGTTTGTCGATAATAGTATGCTTGCCAGTTATAAAAAGAATTAAAATGACAAAAATGTAATAGACAGCAAAAAATCCGGTTTTTGTATGATTGAAACCCTGGACCTCGAATGTAGACATTTAATATTCTATCACTGTATCACTGATTCCTGGCATTTTGCATGTCTTTCGCATTTTGCATGTCTTTCGCATTTTGCATGTCCTTCGCATTTTGCATGTCTTTCGCATTTTGCATGTCTTTCGCATTTTGCATGTCCTTCGCATTTTGCATGTCTTTCGCATTTTGCATGTCCTTCGCATTTTGCATGTCTTTCGCATTTTGCATGTCTTTCGCGGTTTTTATTACGTGCCACAAAGTTTACAATCAACATTCATCGGGATTCAGCCGGTGTTTATCTGTTCATTTCAGGTGCGAATCTGTGCCGTTTTTGAAGTTACGCTCAATTACAAGAGAAATAACCTTTGTAGTAATACTTTTGATTATATTCGGTTCTTTTCTAATGAATAGCAGGTAAAATGCGGACATGCGAGGAAAAATATGAACGACTAAAATCCTGACGTGTGTAAGTTAAATCATTTTAAAACCTTTTCAACTTTAATGGTGTGGTAATAAGATTTTATTTAACAGAAACTACGGAAATAAGATATATCATTCCTTACCCGGTGTAGGCATCGACTTTCATAGTGTTTTTGGTACTTTCAGATTTTCGATTTTTCGAACGGAAGTTACGCACGTGCGTAAAGTGCGTAATGGCAGAAACGCGCCTGGTTCATTTGGATTGAAGTCTGGTGCTAGAAAGGTTCAGTCGCTTTAGACTAAGTTTTGTGTGTCTTATTATTCTTGTTTCAAAACAAAAAGACGACCTTGTTAGTGTACAATTTGGAATAGTGTAACTATAGGGTGTACAGTTTTTCCATTACGGTCGAGAAGAACAATAGAAAATGTCATATAGTCCTTAGAAACTCGACAAGCATTGCATTTTCATATTTAGAGACTCTTTATTCAAGACCAACATGGTATTCTCTTCTTTATCAGCATTTTTAATCACATACTTCTTACAACTGTTTCTTATAAGATAAGATATCGTGTCTCCCACTGGTATTATGGCGTTAACATATTAAATGTTACAAGTAAATTTTAAATTTCACATAGAGGACCAAATAGGTTGATAATGGGCAGTCTTGGCTAGTTAAAAGATGCTTTTGAATTTTAAGATCAGAAAGTTATTGTAGCAGGTTGTGTTTATATCACTTTTCAAAAAATGCTAGTCATTTTAAAAAGAATCTGAAATTCAATAAATTATTTTTAAAATAACAACAAAAAGAAAAAAAGAACACAATTCTTACATGTCAAGATATACATTGATATTTTCTATGTGTTATGTTATATTTTTGTGAGATATAGATAAAAGAAAAACAAAATTCATTAATATAACGATTATATTGCTAAACAGAATTAAAAAAAATTAAACAGCTAATCAACTAATAACATAAACTACATTAACTGTACGGCAGACGAATTTAAGTCGTAAAAACAATGTATACTCTATGGGTCTTATAAAATGTGTCACTGGAGCTTTGCAGTTACCTGTAACACATCTATGGGTCGTATAAAATGTGTCACTGGAGCTGTGCAGTTTCCTGAAACACGTCTATGGGTCGTATAAAATGTGTTACTAGCGCTGTACAGTTTCCTGTAACACGTCTATGGGTCATATAATTGTGTCACTGGAGCTGTTCAGTTTCCTGTAACACGTCTATGGGTCGTATAAAATGTGTTACTGGAGCTGTACAGTTTCCTGTAACACGTCTATGGGTCGTATAAAATGTGTCACTGGAGCTGTACAGTTTCCTGTAACACGTCTATAGGTCGTATAAAATGTGTTACTGGAGCTGTACAGTTTCCTGTAACACGTCTATGGGTCGTATAAAATGTGTTACTGGAGCTTTACAGTTTCCCGTTACACGTCTATGGGTCTTATAAAATATGTTACTGGAGCTGTACAGTTTCCTGTAACACGTCTATGTGTCGTATAAAATGTGTCACTGGAGTTGTACAGTTTCCTGTAACACATCTATGGTTCGTATAAAATGTGTTACTAGAACTGTACAGTTTCCTGTAACACGTCTATGGGTCGTATAAAATGTGTTACTGGAGCTGTACAGTTTCCTGTAACACGTCTATGGGTCGTATAAAATGTGTCACTGGAGCTGTACAGTTTCCTGTAACACGTCTATGGGTCGTATAAAATGTGTTACTGGAGCTTTGCAGTTTCCTGTAACACGTCTATGGGTCGTATAAAATGTGTTACTGGAACTGTACAGTTTCCCGTAACATGTCTATGGGTCGTATAAAATGTGTTACTGGAACTGTACAGTTTCCTGTAACATGTCTATGGGTCGTATAAAATGTGTCACTGGAGTTGTACAGTTTCCTGTAACACGTCTATGGGTCGTATAAAATGTGTCACTGGAGCTGTACAGTTTCCTGTAACACGTCTATGGGTCGTATAAAATGTGTCACTGGAGCTGTACAGTTTCCTGTAACACGTCTATGGGTCGTATAAAATGTGTCACTGGAGCTTTACAGTTTCCTGTAACACATCTATGGGTCGTATACAATGTGTTACTGGAACTGTACAGTTTCCTGTAACATGTCTATGGGTCGTATAAAATGTGTTACTGGAGCTTTACAGTTTCCCGTTACACGTCTATGGGTCTTATAAAATATGTTACTGGAGCTGTACAGTTTCCTGTAACACGTCTATGGGTCGTATAAAATGTGTTATTGGAGCTGTGCAGTTTCCTGTAACACGTCTATGGGTCGTATAAAATGTGTCACTGGAGCTGTACAGTTTCCTGTAACACGTCTATGGGTCGACTAAATGTGTCACTGGAGCTGTGCAGTTTCCTGTAACACGTCTATGGGTCGTATAAAATGTGTCACTGGAGCTGTACAGTTTCCTGCAACACGTCTATGGGTCGTATAAAATGTGTCACTAGAGCTGTACAGTTTCAGTTTCCCGTTACACGTCTATGGGTCGTATAAAATGTGTTACTGGAACTGTACAGTTTCCTGTAACACGTCTATGGGTCGTATAAAATGTGTTATTGCAGCTGTACAGTTTCCTGTAACACGTCTATGGGTCGACTAAATGTGTCACTGGAGCTGTGCAGTTTCCTGTAACACGTCTATGGGTCGTATAAAATGTGTCACTGGAGCTGTACAGTTTCCTGCAACACGTCTATGGGTCGTATAAAATGTGTCACTGGAGCTGTACAGTTTCAGTTTCCCGTTACACGTCTATGGGTCGTATAAAATGTGTTACTGGAACTGTACAGTTTCCTGTAACACGTCTATGGGTCGTATAAAATGTGTTATTGCAGCTGTACAGTTTCCTGTAACACGTCTATGGGTCGTATAAAATGTGTCACTGGAGCTGTACAGTTTCCTGTAACACGTCTACGGGTCGTATAAAATGTGTCACTGGAGCTGTACAGTTTCCTGTAACACGTCTATGGGTTGTATAAAATGTGTCACTGGAGCTGTACAGTTTCCTGTAACACGTCTATGGGTCGTATAAAATGTGTCACTGGAGCTGTACAGTTTCCTGTAACACGTCTATGGGTCGTATAAAATGTGTCACTGGAGCTGTACAGTTTCCTGTAACACGTCTATGGGTAGTATAAAATGTGTTACTGGAGCTGTACAGTTTCCCGTTACACGTCTATAGGTCGTATAAAATGTGTCACTGGAGCTGTACAGTTTCCCGTTACACGTCTGTGGGTCGTATAAAATGTGTCACTGGAGCTGTACAGTTTCCTGTAACAAGTCTATGGGTCGTATAAAATGTGTCACTGTAGCTGTACAGTTTCCTGTTACTCGTCCGTGGGTCGTATAAAATATGTTACTGGAGCTGTACAGTTTCCTGTAACACGTCTATGGGTCATTGGGAGAAGTACAGTATTTACGTCCAAACTGGGCTTTGACATCATCAGTACAATTATGCATTGTTATGACTCAATTATAATATGGTTTTTAAAGGTGTTATAAATGTCCTTAAAAATCCCTTCCCACACCCTCTAAAGATAACAGCTTGCTGTGAGATCACAGCTGGAGACTTGATTAGTTTATTATAAACGGATTTTATATAGAAGAAGAGGTCGTATACAATTAATTACACTTGATGCACAAGTCATGGTCTTACAGAACTGCCATTGGTCAGTGGCACTAATCCCCACCCCTTTTCGTGGTAACACTGCAGTCTCAGCTGTGTCAAGCCGGTTAGACCCTCACATAAACCTCTCACTATGATGACACTGCGATGCCAGATAAGGCAACATTCCTATGTTCAGTGCCTTTAAAGGAAGGGATGGGATGGGATTGGATTAGCCGGCATTTTTTGCCGATACTGCGCAGCGACATTTCTATCATTATAACACAGGGGTACTTATGAGATGCCCAGGGACTGAACCTGGCCGGTCCATTATACTGACACCGACGAGTCAGACGTAATGATGTCCCCTTAGCCCCGAGCATTAGGAGGAAGCTACTACCAACTTTAAAGTCGTTGGTTTGACCCGGCCGGGGTTCGAACCCACGACCTCCCTATCCGCAAGCCGACGCTCTACCATCTGAGCTATAAAGGAAGGCGTTTTACTGTACGTTTAAGAGATATCAACACGGTTAACGTTGTTGTAGCTTTGAATTGTACCCCTGGAATGTCTCAACACCGCAATCATGCATGCTTATGGCCTAAGTAAAGTTGGGCTTTTAAAGGAAGAAACTTCATTATAGGAGATATCAATAATGTTAACCTTTTAGCTTGGAATGGCAATGTTTCAGTTATATGTTTCTGATTTAAGCTTTCAATAGTGCTGCCTTTTAGACCAAGCAAATAGGTAAAAGAACGTTTAATATATTATATTACAGTGACGTTATTTAAGATACGTAGGTCAATTTTCAAATATATTTATATAAAGGAATGCACATATTGACGAGGACACCAGACAAATTTGAGAAAATACTAATAAACACAAATCAGCCTTCGACACTACAATAGGTAGCTATAGCTACCGTCAGGCAAAACTACAGAAAATTATACAATCTAGGCGGTTATTTCACTTTAAAACATAGTCTTAAGAATTAAATAAACTTAAACTAGTATTTATTAAATAAACCCGTGTTGTATAGTGTTCTAGGGATCACATAAAATGTGAGACTGGAGTAATTTAGATTATTTAACCTTTAGCGATGCTAATTTCCTGTCGCTCTCTTTCCTGGAACAGCTACACGTCCCAGGAGACAATTGAGCGAAGTAAACAATCTTCTTGAAAAGTGGTTTTTTTAGCTTTAGCGATACTTACGCTAACACAATTATAGACGTGTTTCGCTGATAAGAGAGTCTGGCGCGTAAGAGAAAACCTGAAGTACATGTAACTTGGTACGACGTATTGCAAAGATCCGATGCATCCTTAGCTGTTTGATATATATGTACAAAGAATTTCACTGAAGTCGGTTGTCACAGTTCCGAAGCTGTTTAAAAATCCCGATAATTTGCTTCATATAGAATAAAAGAAATGATCTACTGCGCGGTATAATGCGTTTGTAATATTTAAAAAGAAATGTGTTACTTTGCAACATTTAACTGACTCTCATGTACATTCGCTGATTTCTAAAAAACAAGTTTAATACTGTTGTACAGACTTCCTTGGTTGTGTTTATAAAAGGATGATCAATCTCCGAGATTTTGTTATTACTTGATTGAAAACTAATGAATGTCATTTCAGTGTTGCATTCTTTACTTGTGCTATTTAATCATAGTTTACCTTAAAAATTGTATCCGACAGCTTAGACAGCCTAGACAGCCGTATAAATAATTGTTACCTGAAATGATCCCGAGATGTACTGTTTCTTGATGTCTTACATCTATGTCGAAAGGAGAGCATAACATCTCACTCGTCATTACAAACAACAAACAAGTGTTTTCTATCTGAACCACGCTGCACAGTTAGCTATTTCAGTAAGCATCGATAAATCATTTTATCATTATCCAGGCAACTCGCTTTAAAGTCGGTATCATTCTGTTTTAAGTAGATCGTGCTTATTAATAGATTCCGAAAGAATTTTTTTTTTAAAAATCGCGAATTGTACTGTTTAACACTTTAAAGTAGTATTCAAATTCGTCTTTATTTAGAATACAGCGAGGGATTCTGCAGAGAGTATTCCCAAATTTCCCCCAAACAGAGGTACAGTTGTGACAATGGGGTACGTTTGTGAAATGGAAATTGTCTCCCTTGTTAGTTAATCTCAGAGGTATTCCAAACAGGATGTATGTCCTTTTTTTGTATTTCTTGCACTTTATCGCCTGTTTTTTTTTTGTAGAAATTGCAATTACAAACAGTGAAAATTCTTACATTTGAATAAATGTAAGCTTACAATTTATTTAAATACTTATAGAGATTATTTATGTTATTTAAAAATAAAAATAGAAGTGTGTGTTGATGATGGTTAAACTGAGTACCAAAAGAAAGGCAGAAAAGTTAACATACACTCCATAGAGCACAAGCATAAAAACCGGGTAAAACAAATGAAAGGACCTACCTGCATTAAGGGATTATTCAGGGGAATTTGTTTCATACATGAAACAAGATTACGTCAAACTAGACGTCATATTACAATAGGTGATGTTGAGGGTGTTTTTTTTTCTCTAATCTTCTGCATCAGTTATAGATTGTCTCACTAAATGAAGAATACTTACATTCGAATAGTCTAGGGAATTGATTAACCCATGCACCTTTAAAACATGTGCATGCATATACACATATTCTTCTACTACATTAATATCGATATGTTATATAACTCTATCTACCCTTGCCTTATACAAATATAATATTTTAGATACTTAACATGATTCCCATAAAAGTATTTTTTGCGAGGCTGAGAGCTTATCACAAAGACGTTTCAGTTAAAATATTTCTTCATTTGTACCTTGCCACTGCCCAATGGATATATATAATGCAAGGAACCTTTTAGAAGAATTGCCTTCTGTGTGATTGCTAGTTATTTATATTCCTGATTGGACGTTTTGTTGGCGTATAAACGTTTTTGTCACAGACAGCTTGTGTTACTGTCTATGAGAAATGTCTTAGTGATGCTTTTTATTTTGTGTAAATAATGTCTTTGGTTAATGCACCTTGCAAACGTGCCATGAAGCACTTAAAACTAAGACATAAAACTAACTTTAGAATGTTTTACGTATAAGATACCATCGTTAATTTTCAATTTTCTTTATTGTAAGCAGTCCCTGAACTAAATAGAAAGCATAGCTTGAAATTAACATTAAAGATTAAAGGTGAAAATATTGACTCTGCTTCTTGTACCACTTAATCTAACACGAAGCAGGGTGCACACTGGAAACAACTATTGCAAACAATAAGACGAGGTCCTACGAGAATTGCAACAGATATTAAAATTTGAAAAGGTAAATAAAAAAATGTCATATAAGAATCACCACGGATATTTAAATCTAAACTACCTCTATACAAAGGCAAACAGGGTTAATGTAAAAGTGACAAAAACTCAGAGACGAGACATAACACCCCACTAGGAAAAAACAAACAAACAGCAGTTACTGGAAAAGCGCAAAACAAAGATGTTCACAGGTCAGTCAAATGGTTAGTTACCAGAACACAAAGGTAATACTAAGGTGGTACATGGCATAAATAGTAAAAACCCAACAGTTACAGATGTTTGAATTGGTTCATAAAGATCTAACCTCGCACTTTCTAAAGGACTTCTCAAATACAGGGAAAACAGATCTTATCTATTTTAAAATACCTGAAACAAAACATCCCAAGTGATGACGTATACTCAATTCTGTAGCGACGTCATAACGGAAACAAAAAGTGACGTTATGCAATAATGATGTCCACTTTGTATATGGGTCCGAGGAGACCTAATATGGTATCCGACAGTTTGGTCCGAAAAAAACAGTAAGTGAAAAGGTCTTGTAAAATGCTGTTCATTGATGTCAAAGATCTGCGTGAACAGTCAAGGATAAATCCCCACTCGTCATTGCAAACAGGTGTTTCCTATCCGAGCCACGCTGCTGAGGTAGCTATTTTTTAAACGTAGAAAAGCACGCGACCACTTATTTCTATATAATTACCCGGGTATAAAGCCGCTCTTACGTCGATATTTATTTTTAGCAGTGACCACTATCGAGATGTTTTACAGAGTTGGAAAGACTGAACATTTAGAGTATTTTCTTTCGCGATTAGTACAGTCTAATAATAAAGTTAGTGTTCAAAAGCGCCTTTACAACGACGTTAGAATGGGTTAATGCAAAACAAATATGGCCAAATCCCCAAAGCAGTGGTTAGATATTGGTAGGTAAGCTAAGCGGTCAAATGAGAAAATTTACTTTTAAGCTTAGTATTTTTTTAAGTTTTTAAGTTTCCTGTAACACGTCTATGGGTCGTATGAATGTGTCACTAGAGCTGTACAGTTTCCTGTAACACGTCTATGGGTCGTATAAAATGTGTTACTGGAGCTGTACAGTTTCCTGTAACACGTCTATGGGTCGAATAAAATGTGTTATTGGAGCTGTACAGTTTCCTGTAACACGTCTATGGGTTGTATAAATGTGTCACTAGAGCTGTACAGTTTCCTGTAACACGTCTATGGGTTGTATAAATGTGTCACTAGAGCTGTACAGTTTCCTGTAACACGTCTATGGGTTGTACAAATGTGTCACTAGAGCTGTACAGTTTCCTGTAACACGTCTATGGGTCGTACAAATGTGTCACTAGAGCTGTACAGTTTCCTGTAACACGTCTATGGGTCGTACAAATGTGTCACTAGAGCTGTACAGTTTCCTGTAACACGTCTATGGGTTGTATAAAATGTGTTTCTGGAGCTGTACAGTTTCCCGATACACGTCTATGGGTCGTATAAAATGTGTCACTGGAGCTGTACCGTTACCTGTTACATGTCTATGGGTTGTATAAAATGTTTTACTGGAGCTGTACAGTTTCCTGTAACTTGTCTATGGGTCGTATAAAATGTTTTACTGTAGCTGTACAGTTTCCTGAAACACGTCTATGGGTCGAATAAAGTGTTTTTCTGGAGCTGTACAGTTTCCTTTTCACACGTCTATGGGTCGTATAAAATGTTTTACTGGAGCTGTACAGTTTCCTGTAACACGTCTATGGGTTGTATAAAATGTTTTACTGGAGCTGTACAGTTTCCTGTTACACGTCTACGGGTCGTAAAAAATGTGTTACTGGAGCTGTACAGTTTCCTGTACGACGTCTATGGGTTGTACAAAATGTGTCACTGGAGCTGTACAGTTTTCTGTAACACGTCTATGGGTCGTATAAAATGTGTCACTGGAGCTGTACAGTTTCCTGTAACACGTCTATGGGTCGTATAAAATGTGTCACTGGAGCTGTACAGTTTACTGTAACACGTCTATGGGTCGTATAAAATGTGTTACTGGAGCTGTACAGTTTCCTGTAACACGTCTATGGGTTGTATAAAAATGTGTCATTATAGCTTAACAGTGTCCCGTAACACGTCTATGGGTCGTATGAAATGTGTCACTGGAGCTGTACAGTTTCTTGTAACACGTCTATGGGTCGTATAAAATGTGTAACTGGAGCTGTACAGTTTCCTGTAACACGTCTATGGGTCGTATAAAATGTGTAACTGGAGCTGTACAGTTTCATGTTACACTTCTATGGGTCGAATAAATGTGTCACTGGAGCTGTGCAGTTTCCTGTAACACGTCTATGGGTCGTATAAAATGTGTTACTGGAGCTGTATAGTTTCCTATAACACCTCTATGGGTCGTATAAAATGTTTTACTGGAGCTGTACAGTTTCCTGTAACACCTCTATGGGTCGTATAAAATGTGTCACTGGAGCTGTACAGTTTCCTGTAACACGTCTATGGGTCGTATAAAATGTGTCACTGGAGTTGTACAGTTTCCTGTAACACGTCTATGGGTCGTATAAAATGTGTCACTGGAGCTGTACAGTTTCTTGTAACACGTCTATGGGTCGTATAAAATGTGTAACTGGAGCTGTACAGTTTCATGTTACACTTCTATGGGTCGAATAAATGTGTCACTGGAGCTGTGCAGTTTCCTGTAACACGTCTATGGGTCGTATAAAATGTGTTACTGGAGCTGTATAGTTTCCTATAACACCTCTATGGGTCGTATAAAATGTTTTACTGGAGCTGTACAGTTTCCTGTAACACCTCTATGGGTCGTATAAAATGTGTCACTGGAGCTGTACAGTTTCCTGTAACACGTCTTTGGGTCGTATAAAATGTTTTACTGTAGCTGTACAGTTTCCTGTTACACGTCTATGGGTCGTATAAAATGTGTCACTGGAGCTGTACAGTTTCCTGTAACACGTCTATGGGTCGTATAAAATGTGTTACTGGAGCTGTACAGTTTCCTGTAACACGTCTATGGGTCGTATAAAATGTTTTACTGGAGCTGTACAGTTTCCTGTAACACGTCTATGGGTTGTATAAATGTGTCACTAGAGCTGTACAGTTTCCCGTAACACGTCTATGGGTCGTATAAAATGTGTCACTGGAGTTGTACAGTTTCCTGTAACACGTCTATGGGTCGTATAAAATGTTTTACTGGAGCTGTACAGTTTCCTGTAACACGTCTATGGGTTGTATAAATGTGTCACTGGAGCTGTACAGTTTCCTGTAACACGTCTATGGGTCGTATAAAATGTTTTACTGGAGCTGTACAGTTTCCTGTAACACGTCTATGGGTCGTATAAATGTGTCACTAGAGCTGTACAGTTTCCCGTAACACGTCTATGGGTCGTATAAAATGTGTCACTAGAGCTGTACAGTTTCCTGTAACACGTCATGGGTCGTATAAAATGTGTCACTTTAGCTGTACAGTTTCCTGTAACACGTCTATGGGTCGTATAAAATGTGTTACTGGAGCTGTACAGTTACCTGTAACACGTCTATGGGTCGTATAAAATGTGTCACTGGAGTTGTACAGTTTCCTGTAACACGTCTATGGGTCGTATAAAATGTTTTACTGGAGCTGTACAGTTTCCTGTTACACGTCTATGGGTCGTATAAATGTGTCACTAGAGCTGTACAGTTTCCCGTAACACGTCTATGGGTTGTACAAAATGTGTCACTGGAGCTGTACAGTTTTCTGTAACACGTCTATGGGTCGTATAAAATTTGTCACTGGAGCTGTACAGTTTCCTGTAACACGTCTATGGGTCGTATAAAATGTGTCACTGGAGCTGTACAGTTTACTGTAACACGTCTATGGGTCGTATAAAATGTGTTACTGGAGCTGTACAGTTTCCTGTAACACGTCTATGGGTTGTATAAAAATGTGTCATTATAGCTTAACAGTGTCCCGTAACACGTCTATGGGTCGTATGAAATGTGTCACTGGAGCTGTACAGTTTCTTGTAACACGTCTATGGGTCGTATAAAATGTGTAACTGGAGCTGTACAGTTTCATGTTACACTTCTATGGGTCGAATAAATGTGTCACTGGAGCTGTGCAGTTTCCTGTAACACGTCTATGGGTCGTATAAAATGTGTTACTGGAGCTGTATAGTTTCCTATAACACCTCTATGGGTCGTATAAAATGTTTTACTGGAGCTGTACAGTTTCCTGTAACACCTCTATGGGTCGTATAAAATGTGTCACTGGAGCTGTACAGTTTCCTGTAACACGTCTTTGGGTCGTATAAAATGTTTTAATGGAGCTGTACAGTTTCCTGTTACACGTCTATGGGTCGTATAAAATGTGTCACTGGAGCTGTACAGTTTCCTGTAACACGTCTATGGGTCGTATAAAATGTGTTACTGGAGCTGTACAGTTTCCTGTAACACGTCTATGGGTCGTATAAAATGTTTTACTGGAGCTGTACAGTTTCCTGTAACACGTCTATGGGTTGTATAAATGTGTCACTAGAGCTGTACAGTTTCGCGTAACACGTCTATGGATCGTATAAAATGTGTCACTGGAGTTGTACAGTTTCCTGTAACACGTCTATGGGTCGTATAAAATGTTTTACTGGAGCTGTACAGTTTCCTGTAACACGTCTATGGGTTGTATAAATGTGTCACTGGAGCTGTACAGTTTCCTGTAACACGTCTATGGGTCGTATAAAATGTTTTACTGGAGCTGTACAGTTTCCTGTAACACGTCTATGGGTCGTATAAATGTGTCACTAGAGCTGTACAGTTTCCCGTAACACGTCTATGGGTCGTATAAAATGTGTCACTAGAGCTGTACAGTTTCCTGTAACACGTCATGGGTCGTATAAAATGTGTCACTTTAGCTGTACAGTTTCCTGTAACACGTCTATGGGTCGTATAAAATGTGTTACTGGAGCTGTACAGTTACCTGTAACACGTCTATGGGTCGTATAAAATGTGTCACTGGAGTTGTACAGTTTCCTGTAACACGTCTATGGGTCGTATAAAATGTTTTACTGGAGCTGTACAGTTTCCTGTTACACGTCTATGGGTCGTATAAATGTGTCACTAGAGCTGTACAGTTTCCCGTAACACGTCTATGGGTCGTATAAAATGTGTCACTGGAGCTGTACAGTTTCCCGTAACACGTCTATGGGTTGTATAAAATGTCTCACTGGAGCTTTGCAGTTACCTGTAACACGTCTATGGGTCGGATAAAATGTGTCTCTGGAGCTTTGCAGTTTCCTGTAACACGTATATGGGTCGTATAAAATGTGTCACTGGAGCTGTACAGTTTCCTGTTACACGTCTATGGGTCGTATAAAATGTGTCACTGGAGCTGTACAGTTTCCTGTAACACGTCTATGGGTCGTATAAAATGTGTCACTGGAGCTGTACAGTTTCCTGTAACACGTCTATGGGTCGTATAAAATGTGTCACTGGAGCTGTACTGTTTCCCGTTACACGTCTGTGGGTCGTATAAAATGTGTTACTGGAGCTGTACAGTTTCCTGTAACACGTCTATAGGTCATTGGGAGAAGTACAGTATTTACGTCCAAACTGGGCTTGACATCATCAGTACAATTATGCATTGTTATGACTCAATTATAATATGGTTTTTAAAGGTGTTATAAATGTCCTTAAAAATCCCTACCCACACCCTCTAAAGATAACAGCTTGCTGTGAGATCACAGCTGTAGACTTGATTAGTTTATTATAAACGAATTTGATATAGAAGAAGAGGTCGTATACAATTAATTACACTTGATGCAAATGGGCTTACTGAACAGCCATTGGTCAGTGGCACTAATCCCCACCCCTTTCCTGGTAACACTGCAGTCTCAGCTGTGTCAAGCCGGTTAGACCCTCACATTAACCTCCCACTATGATGACACTGCGATGCCAGATAAGGCAACATTCCTATGTTCAGTGCCTTTAAAGGAAGGGATGGGATAGGATTGGATTAGCCGACATTTTTTGCCGATACTGCGCATAGACATTTCTATCATTATAGCACAGGGGCACTTATGAGGTGCCCAGGGACTGAACCCGGCCGGTCCATTATACTGACGACAACGAGTCAGGCGTAATGCTGTCCCCTTAGCCCCGAGAGTTAGGAGGGAAGCCACTACTACCAACTTTAAAGTCTTTGGTATGACCCGGCCGGGGTTCGAACCCACGACCTCCCGATCCGCAAGCCGACGCCCTACCATCTGAGCTATAAAGGAAGGCGTTTTACTGTACGTTTAAGAGATGTCAACACGGTTAACGTTGTAGCTTTGAATTGTACACCTGGAATGTCTCAGCCAGGCGCGTTTCTGCCATTACGAACTTCACGCAAGTGTGTAACCTCCGTTCGAAAAATCGAAAATCTAAAAGCACCAAAAACACCAAGAAAGTCAGTGCCTAACCCGGGTTAGGAATGATATCTTTTATTTCCGTAGTTTCTATGTTATTAAATCTTATTACCACACCAATCAAGTTGAAAAGGTTTAATATGATTAAACGTATACACGTCAGGATTTTAGTCGTTCATATTTTGCGTTAAGTTCCTTGCATGTCTGCATTTTACCAGTTATTCATTAGAAAAGAACCGAATATATTCAAAAGTATTACTACAAAGGTTATTTCCCTTGTAATTGTGCGTAACTTCAAAAACAGCCCAGATACGCGCCTGGTCTCAACAACGCAATCATGCATGCTTATGGCCTAAGTAAAGTTGGGCTTTGAAAGGAAGAAACTTCATTATAGGAGATATCAATAATGTTAACCTTTTAGCTTGGAATGGCAACGTTTCAGTTATATGTTTCTGATTTAAGCTTTGAATAGTGCTGCCTTTTAGTCCAAGCAAATAGGTAAAAGAACGTTTAATATATTATATTACAGTGACGTTATTTAAGATACGTAGGTCAATTTTCAAATATTTTTATATAAAGGAGTGTACATATTGACGAGGACACCAGACAAATTTGAGAAAATACTAATAAACACAAATCAGCCTTCGACACTACAATAGATAGCTATAGCTACCGTCAGGCAAAACTACAGAAAATTATACACTCAAGGTGGTTATTTCACTTTAAAACATAGTCTTAAGAATTAAATAAACTTAAACTAGTCTTTATTAAATAAACCCGTGTTGTATAGTGTTCTAGGGATCACATAAAATGTGAGACTGGAGTAATTTAGATTATTTAACCTTTAGCGACGCTAATTTCCTGTCGCTCTCTTTCCTGGAACAGCTACACGTCCCAGGAGACAATTGAGCGAAGTAAACAATCTTCTTGAAAAGTGGCTTTTTAGCTTTAGCGATACTTACGCTAACACAATTATAGACGTGTTTCGCTGATAAGAGAGTCTGGCGCGTAAGAGAAAACCTGAAGTGCATGTAACTTGGTACGACGTATTGCAAAGATCCGCTGCATCCTTAGCTGTTTGATATATATGTACAAAGAATTTCACTGAAGTCAGTATGTCTCAGTTCCGAAGCTGTTTAAAAGTCCCGTTAATTTTCTTCATATAGAATAAAACTTATAATGCGTTTGTAATATTTAAAAAAAATGTGTTACTTTGCAACATTTAACTGACTCTCATGTACATTCGCTGATTTCTAAAAACGATTAACAAGTTTAATACTGTTGTACAGACTTCCTTGTTTGTGTTTATAAAAGGATGATCAATCTCCGAGATTTTGTTATTAATTGATTGAAAACTAATGAATGTCATTTCAGTGTTGCCATTCTTCACTTGTGCTATTTAATCATAGTTTACCTTAAAAGTTGTATCTGACAGCTTAGACAGCCTAGACAGCCGTATAAATAATTGTTACCTGAAATGATCCCGAGATGTACTGTTTCTTGATGTCTTACATCTATGTCGAAAGGAGAGCATAACATCTCACTCGTCATTACAAACAACAAACAAGTGTTTTCTATCTGAACCACGCTGCACAGTTAGCTATTTCAGTAAGCATCGATAAATCATTTTATCATTATCCAGGCAACTCGCTTTAAAGTCGGTATCATTCTGTTTTAAGTAGATCGTGCTTATTAATAGATTCCGAAAGAATTTTTTTTTAAAAAATCGCGAATTGTACTGTTTAACACTTTAAAGTAGTATTCAAATTCGTCTTTATTTAGAATACAGCGAGGGATTCTGCAGAGAGTATTCCCAAATTTCCCCCAAACAGAGGTACAGTTGTGACAATGGGGTACGTTTGTGAAATGGAAATTGTCTCCCTTGTTAGTTAATCTCAGAGGTATTCCAAACAGGATGTATGTCCTTTTTTTGTATTTCTTGCACTTTATCGTCTGTTCTTTTTTGTAGAAATTGCAATTACAAACAGTGAAAATTCTTACATTTGAATAAATGTAAGCTTACAATTCATTTAAATACTTATAGAGATTATTTATGTTATTTAAAAATAAAAATAGAAGTGTGTGTTGATGATGGTTAAACTGAGTACCAAAAGAAAGGCAGAAAAGTTAACATACACTCCATAGAGCACAAGCATAAAAACCGGGTAAAACAAATGAAAGGACCTACCTGCATTAAGGGATTATTCAGGGGAATTTGTTTCATACATGAAACAAGATTACGTCAAACTAGACGTCATATTACAATAGGTGATGTTGAGGGTGTTTTTTTTCTCTAATCTTCTGCATCAGTTATAGATTGTCTCACTAAATGAAGAATACTTACATTCGAATAGTCTAGGGAATTGATTAACCCATGCACCTTTAAAACATGTGCATGCATATACACATATTCTTCTACTACATTAATATCGATATGTTATATAACTCTATCTACCCTTGCCTTATACAAATATAATATTTTTGATACTTAACATGATTCCCATAAAAGTATTTTTTGCGAGGCTGAGAGCTTATCACAAAGACGTTTCAGTTAAAATATTTCTTCATTTGTACCTTGCCACTGCCCAATGGATATATATAATGCAAGGAACCTTTTAGAAGAATTGCCTTCTGTGTGATTGCTAGTTATTTATATTCCTGATTGGACGTTTTGTTGGCGTATAAACGTTTTTGTCACAGACAGCTTGTGTTACTGTCTATGAGAAATGTCTTAGAGATGCTTTTTATTTTGTGTAAATAATGTCTTTGGTTAATGCACCTTGCAAACGTGCCATGAAGCACTTACAACTAAGACATAAAACTAACTTTAGAATGTTTTACGTATAAGATACCATCGTTAATTTTCAATTTTCTTTATTGTAAGCAGTCCCTGAACTAAATAGAAAGCATAGCTTGAAATTAACATTAAAGATTAAAGGTGAAAATATTGACTCTGCTTCTTGTACCACTTAATCTAACACGAAGCAGGGTGCACACTGGAAACAACTATTGCAAACAATAAGACGAGGTCCTACGAGAATTGCAACAGATATTAAAATTTGAAAAGGTAAATAAAAAATGTCATATAAGAATCACCACGGATATTTAAATCTAAACTACCTCTAGACAAAGGCAAACAGGGTTAATGTAAAAGTGACAAAAACTCAGAGACGAGACATAACACCCCACTAGGAAAAAACAAACAAACAGCAGTTACTGGAAAAGCGCAAAACAAAGATGTTCACAGGTCAGTCAAATGGTTAGTTACCAGAACACAAAGGTAATACTAAGGTGGTACATGGCATAAATAGTAAAAACCCAACAGTTACAGATGTTTGAATTGGTTCATAAAGATCTAACCTCGCACTTTCTAAAGGACTTCTCAAATACAGGGAAAACAGATCTTATCTATTTTAAAATACCTGAAACAAAACATCCCAAGTGATGACGTATACTCAATTCTGTAGCGACGTCATAACGGAAACAAAAAGTGACGTTATGCAATAATGATGTCCACTTTGAATATGGGTCCGAGGAGACCTAATATGGTATCCGACAGTTTGGTCCGAAAAAAACAGTAAGTGAAAAGGTCTTGTAAAATGCTGTTCATTGATGTCAAAGATCTGCGTGAACAGTCAAGGATAAATCCCCACTCGTCATTGCAAACAGGTGTTTCCTATCCGAGCCACGCTGCTGAGGTAGCTATTTTTTAAACGTAGAAAAGCACGCGACCACTTATTTCTATATAATTACCCGGGTATAAAGCCGCTCTTACGTCGATATTTATTTTTAGCAGTGACCACTATCGAGATGTTTTACAGAGTTGGAAAGACTGAACATTTAGAGTATTTTCTTTCGCGATTAGTACAGTCTAATAATAAAGTCAGTGTTCAAAAGCGCCTTTACAACGACGTTAGAATGGGTTAATGCAAAACAAATATGGCCAAATCCCCAAAGCAGTGGTTAGATATTGGTAGGTAAGCTAAGCGGTCAAATGAGAAAATTTACTTTTAAGCTTAGTATTTTTTTAAGTTTTTAAGTTTCCTGTAACACGTCTATGGGTCGTATAAATGTGTCACTAGAGCTGTACAGTTTCCTGTAACACGTCTATGGGTCGTATAAAATGTGTTACTGGAGCTGTACAGTTTCCTGTAACACGTCTATGGGTCGAATAAAATGTGTTATTGGAGCTGTACAGTTTCCTGTAACACGTCTATGGGTTGTATAAATGTGTCACTGGAGCTGTACAGTTTCCTGTAACACGTCTATGGGTTGTATAAATGTGTCACTAGAGCTGTACAGTTTCCTGTAACACGTCTATGGGTTGTACAAATGTGTCACTAGAGCTGTACAGTTTCCTGTAACACGTCTATGGGTCGTACAAACGTGTCACTAGAGCTGTACAGTTTCCTGTAACACGTCTATGGGTCGTACAAATGTGTCACTAGAGCTGTACAGTTTCCTGTAACACGTCTATGGGTCGTACAAATGTGTCACTAGAGCTGTACAGTTTCCTGTAACACGTCTATGGGTTGTATAAAATGTGTTTCTGGAGCTGTACAGTTTCCCGATACACGTCTATGGGTCGTATAAAATGTGTCACTGGAGCTGTACCGTTACCTGTTACATGTCTATGGGTTGTATAAAATGTTTTACTGGAGCTGTACAGTTTCCTGTAACTTGTCTATGGGTCGTATAAAATGTTTTACTGTAGCTGTACAGTTTCCTGAAACACGTCTATGGGTCGTATAAAGTGTTTTTCTGGAGCTGTACAGTTTCCTTTTCACACGTCTATGGGTCGTATAAAATGTTTTACTGGAGCTGTACAGTTTCCTGTAACACGTCTATGGGTTGTATAAAATGTTTTACTGGAGCTGTACAGTTTCCTGTTACACGTCTACGGGTCGTAAAAAATGTGTTACTGGAGCTGTACAGTTTCCTGTACGACGTCTATGGGTTGTACAAAATGTGTCACTGGAGCTGTACAGTTTTCTGTAACACGTCTATGGGTCGTATAAAATTTGTCACTGGAGCTGTACAGTTTCCTGTAACACGTCTATGGGTCGTATAAAATGTGTCACTGGAGCTGTACAGTTTACTCTAACACGTCTATGGGTCGTATAAAATGTGTTACTGGAGCTGTACAGTTTCCTGTAACACGTCTATGGGTTGTATAAAAATGTGTCATTATAGCTTAACAGTGTCCCGTAACACGTCTATGGGTCGTATGAAATGTGTCACTTGAGCTGTACAGTTTCTTGTAACACGTCTATGGGTCGTATAAAATGTGTAACTGGAGCTGTACAGTTTCATGTTACACTTCTATGGGTCGAATAAATGTGTCACTGGAGCTGTGCAGTTTCCTGTAACACGTCTATGGGTCGTATAAAATGTGTTACTGGAGCTGTATAGTTTCCTATAACACCTCTATGGGTCGTATAAAATGTTTTACTGGAGCTGTACAGTTTCCTGTAACACCTCTATGGGTCGTATAAAATGTGTCACTGGAGCTGTACAGTTTCCTGTAACACGTCTTTGGGTCGTATAAAATGTTTTACTGGAGCTGTACAGTTTCCTGTTACACGTCTATGGGTCGTATAAAATGTGTCACTGGAGCTGTACAGTTTCCTGTAACACGTCTATGGGTCGTATAAAATGTGTTACTGGAGCTGTACAGTTTCCTGTAACACGTCTATGGGTCGTATAAAATGTTTTACTGGAGCTGTACAGTTTCCTGTAACACGTCTATGTGTTGTATAAATGTGTCACTGGAGCTGTACAGTTTCCTGTAACACGTCTATGGGTCGTATAAAATGTTTTACTGGAGCTGTACAGTTTCCTGTAACACGTCTATGGGTCGTATAAATGTGTCACTAGAGCTGTACAGTTTCCCGTAACACGTCTATGGGTCGTATAAAATGTGTCACTAGAGCTGTACAGTTTCCTGTAACACGTCATGGGTCGTATAAAATGTGTCACTTTAGCTGTACAGTTTCCTGTAACACGTCTATGGGTCGTATAAAATGTGTTACTGGAGCTGTACAGTTACCTGTAACACGTCTATGGGTCGTATAAAATGTGTCACTGGAGTTGTACAGTTTCCTGTAACACGTCTATGGGTCGTATAAAATGATTTACTGGAGCTGTACAGTTTCCTGTTACACGTCTATGGGTCGTATAAATGTGTCACTAGAGCTGTACAGTTTCCCGTAACACGTCTATGGGTTGTACAAAATGTGTCACTGGAGCTGTACAGTTTTCTGTAACACGTCTATGGGTCGTATAAAATTTGTCACTGGAGCTGTACAGTTTCCTGTAACACGTCTATGGGTCGTATAAAATGTGTCACTGGAGCTGTACAGTTTACTGTAACACTTCTATGGGTCGTATAAAATGTGTTACTGGAGCTGTACAGTTTCCTGTAACACGTCTATGGGTTGTATAAAAATGTGTCATTATAGCTTAACAGTGTCCCGTAACACGTCTATGGGTCGTATGAAATGTGTCACTGGAGCTGTACAGTTTCTTGTAACACGTCTATGGGTCGTATAAAATGTGTAACTGGAGCTGTACAGTTTCATGTTACACTTCTATGGGTCGAATAAATGTGTCACTGGAGCTGTGCAGTTTCCTGTAACACGTCTATGGGTCGTATAAAATGTGTTACTGGAGCTGTATAGTTTCCTATAACACCTCTATGGGTCGTATAAAATGTTTTACTGGAGCTGTACAGTTTCCTGTAACACCTCTATGGGTCGTATAAAATGTGTCACTGGAGCTGTACAGTTTCCTGTAACACGTCTTTGGGTCGTATAAAATGTTTTACTGGAGCTGTACAGTTTCCTGTTACACGTCTATGGATCGTATAAAATGTGTCACTGGAGCTGTACAGTTTCCTGTAACACGTCTATGGGTCGTATAAAATGTGTTACTGGAGCTGTACAGTTTCCTGTAACACGTCTATGGGTCGTATAAAATGTTTTACTGGAGCTGTACAGTTTCCTGTAACACGTCTATGGGTTGTATAAATGTGTCACTAGAGCTGTACAGTTTCCCGTAACACGTCTATGGGTCGTATAAAATGTGTCACTGGAGTTGTACAGTTTCCTGTAACACGTCTATGGGTCGTATAAAATGTTTTACTGGAGCTGTACAGTTTCCTGTAACACGTCTATGGGTTGTATAAATGTGTCACTGGAGCTGTACAGTTTCCTGTAACACGTCTATGGGTCGTATAAAATGTTTTACTGGAGCTGTACAGTTTCCTGTAACACGTCTATGGGTCGTATAAATGTGTCACTAGAGCTGTACAGTTTCCCGTAACACGTCTATGGGTCGTATAAAATGTGTCACTAGAGCTGTACAGTTTCCTGTAACACGTCATGGGTCGTATAAAATGTGTCACTTTAGCTGTACAGTTTCCTGTAACACTTCTATGGGTCGTATAAAATGTGTTACTGGAGCTGTACAGTTACCTGTAACACGTCTATGGGTCGTATAAAATGTGTCACTGGAGTTGTACAGTTTCCTGTAACACGTCTATGGGTCGTATAAAATGTTTTACTGGAGCTGTACAGTTTCCTGTTACACGTCTATGGGTCGTATAAATGTGTCACTAGAGCTGTACAGTTTCCCGTAACACGTCTATGGGTCGTATAAAATGTGTCACTGGAGCTGTACAGTTTCCCGTAACACGTCTATGGGTTGTATAAAATGTCTCACTGGAACTTTGCAGTTACCTGTAACACGTCTATGGGTCGGATAAAATGTGTCTCTGGAGCTTTGCAGTTTCCTGTAACACGTATATGGGTCGTATAAAATGTGTTACTGGAGCTGTACAGTTACCTGTAACACGTCTATGGGTCGTATAAAATGTGTCACTGGAGTTGTACAGTTTCCTGTAACACGTCTATGGGTCGTATAAAATGTTTTACTGGAGCTGTACAGTTTCCTGTTACACGTCTATGGGTCGTATAAATGTGTCACTAGAGCTGTACAGTTTCCCGTAACACGTCTATGGGTCGTATAAAATGTGTCACTGGAGCTGTACAGTTTCCCGTAACACGTCTATGGGTTGTATAAAATGTCTCACTGGAGCTTTGCAGTTACCTGTAACACGTCTATGGGTCGGATAAAATGTGTCTCTGGAGCTTTGCAGTTTCCTGTAACACGTATATGGGTCGTATAAAATGTGTCACTGGAGCTGTACAGTTTCCTGTTACACGTCTATGGGTCGTATAAAATGTGTCACTGGAGCTGTACAGTTTCCTGTAACACGTCTATGGGTCGTATAAAATGTGTCACTGGAGCTGTACAGTTTCCTGTAACACGTCTATGGGTCGTATAAAATGTGTCACTGGAGCTGTACAGTTTCCCGTTACACGTCTGTGGGTCGTATAAAATGTGTTACTGGAGCTGTACAGTTTCCTGTAACACGTCTATAGGTCATTGGGAGAAGTACAGTATTTACGTCCAAACTGGGCTTGACATCATCAGTACAATTATGCATTGTTATGACTCAATTATAATATGGTTTTTAAAGGTGTTATAAATGTCCTTAAAAATCCCTACCCACACCCTCTAAAGATAACAGCTTGCTGTGAGATCACAGCTGTAGACTTGATTAGTTTATTATAAACGAATTTGATATAGAAGAAGAGGTCGTATACAATTAATTACACTTGATGCAAATGGGCTTACTGAACAGCCATTGGTCAGTGGCACTAATCCCCACCCCTTTCCTGGTAACACTGCAGTCTCAGCTGTGTCAAGCCGGTTAGACCCTCACATTAACCTCCCACTATGATGACACTGCGATGCCAGATAAGGCAACATTCCTATGTTCAGTGCCTTTAAAGGAAGGGATGGGATAGGATTGGATTAGCCGACATTTTTTGCCGATACTGCGCATAGACATTTCTATCATTATAGCACAGGGGCACTTATGAGGTGCCCAGGGACTGAACCCGGCCGGTCCATTATACTGACACCAACGAGTCAGGCGTAATGCTGTCCCCTTAGCCCCGAGAGTTAGGAGGGAAGCCACTACTACCAACTTTAAAGTCTTTGGTATGACCCGGCCGGGGTTCGAACCCACGACCTCCCGATCCGCAAGCCGACGCCCTACCATCTGAGCTATAAAGGAAGGCGTTTTACTGTACGTTTAAGAGATGTCAACACGGTTAACGTTGTAGCTTTGAATTGTACACCTGGAATGTCTCAGCCAGGCGCGTTTCTGCCATTACGAACTTCACGCAAGTGTGTAACCTCCGTTCGAAAAATCGAAAATCTAAAAGCACCAAAAACACCAAGAAAGTCAGTGCCTAAACCGGGTTAGGAATGATATCTTTTATTTCCGTAGTTTCTATGTTATTAAATCTTATTACCACACCAATCAAGTTGAAAAGGTTTAATATGATTAAACGTATACACGTCAGGATTTTAGTCGTTCATATTTTGCGTTAAGTTCCTTGCATGTCTGCATTTTACCAGTTATTCATTAGAAAAGAACCGAATATATTCAAAAGTATTACTACAAAGGTTATTTCCCTTGTAATTGTGCGTAACTTCAAAAACAGCCCAGATACGCGCCTGGTCTCAACAACGCAATCATGCATGCTTATGGCCTAAGTAAAGTTGGGCTTTGAAAGGAAGAAACTTCATTATAGGAGATATCAATAATGTTAACCTTTTAGCTTGGAATGGCAATGTTTCAGTTATATGTTTCTAATGTAAGCTTTGAATAATGCTGCCTTTTAGTCCAAGCAAATAGGTAAAAGAACGTTTAATATATTATATTACAGTGACGTTATTTAAGATACGTAGGTCAATTTTCAAATATTTTTATATAAAGGAGTGTACATATTGACGAGGACACCAGACAAATTTGAGAAAATACTAATAAACACAAATCAGCCTTCGACACTACAATAGATAGCTATAGCTACCGTCAGGCAAAGCTACAGAAAATTATACACTCAAGGTGGTTATTTCACTTTAAAACATTGTCTTAAGAAATAAATAAACTTAAACTAGTATTTATTAAATAAACCCGTGTTGTATAGTGTTCTAGGGATCACATAAAATGTGAGACTGGAGTAATTTAGATTATTTAACCTTTAGCGACGCTAATTTCCTGTCGCTCTCTTTCCTGGAACAGCTACACGTCCCAGGAGACAATTGAGCGAAGTAAACAATCTTCTTGAAAAGTGTTTTTTTTAGCTTTAGCGATACTTACGCTAACACAATTATAGACGTTTTTCGCTGATAAGAGAGTCTGGCGCGTAAGAGAAAACCTGAAGTACATGTAACTTGGTACGACGTATTGCAAAGATCCGATGCATCCTTAGCTGTTTGATATATATGTACAAAGAATTTCACTGAAGTCGGTATGTCACAGTTCCGAACCTGTTTAAAAGTCCCGTTAATTTTCTTCATATAGAATAAAACTTAGCAAGATGATCTACTGCGCGGTATAATGCGTTTGTAATATTTAAAAAAATGTGTTACTTTGCAACATTTAACTGACACTCATGTATATTCGCTGCTTTCTAAAAAACGATTAACAAGTTTAATACTGTTGTACAGACTTCCTTGTTTGTGTTTATAAAAGGATGATCAATCTCCGAGATTTTGTTATTACTTGATTGAAAACTAATGAATGTCATTTCAGTGTTGCCATTCTTTACTTGTGCTATTTAATCATAGTTTACCTTAAAAGTTGCATCCAACAGCTTAGACAGCCTAGACAGTCGTATAATTAATTGTTACCTAAAATGATCCCGCGAAATACTGTTTCTTGATATCTTACATCTATGTCGAAAGGAGAGCATAACATCTCACTCGTCATCACAAACAACAAACAAGTGTTTTCTATCTGAACCACGCTGCACAGTTAGCTTTTTAAGTAAGCATCGATAAATTATTTTATCATTAACCAGGTAACTCGCTTTAAAGTCGGTATTATTCTGTTTAAGTAGATCGTGCTTATTAATAGATTCCGAAAGAATATTTTTTTTAAAAATCGCGAATTGTACTGTTTAACACTTTAAAGTAGTATTCAAATTCGTCTTTATTTAGACTACAGCAAGGGCCTCTGCAGAAAGTATTCCCGAATTTCCCCCAAACAGAGGTACAGTTGTGACAATTGGGTACGTTTGTGAAATGGAAATTGTCTCCCTTGTTAGTTAATCTCAGAGGTATTCCAAACAGGATGCGTGTCCTTTTTTGTATTTCTTGCACTTTATCGCCTGTTTTTTTTTTGTGTGTAGAAATTGCAATTACAAACAGTGAAAATTCTTACATTTGAATAAATGTAAGCTTACAATTCATTTAAATACTTATAGAGATTATGTATGTTATTTAAAAAAGAAAATAGAAGTGTGTGTTGATGATGGTTAAACTGAGTACCAAAAGAAAGGCAGAAAAGTTAACATACACTCCATAGAGCACAAGCATCAAAACCGAGTAAAACAAATGAAAGGACCTACCTGCATTAAGGGATTATTCATGGGAATTTGTTTCATACATGAAACAAGATTACGTCAAACTAGACGTCATATTACAATAGATTATGATGAGGGTGTTTTTTCTCTAACATTCTGCATCAGTTATAGATTGTCTCACTAAATGAAGAATACTTACATTCGAATAGTCTAGGGAATTAATTAACCCATACACCTTTTAAACATATGCATGCATATATACATATTCTTCTACTACATTAATATCGATATGTTATATAACTCTATCTACCCTTGCCTTATACAAATATAAAATTTTAGATACTAAACATGATTCCCGTAAAAGTTTTTTTTGCGAGGCTGAGAGCTTATCACAAAGACGTTTCAGTTAAAATATTTCTTCATTTGTACCTTGCCACTGCCCAATGGATATATATAATGCAAGGAACCTTTTAGAAGAATTGCCTTCTGTGTGATTGCTAGTTATTTATATTCCTGATTGGACGTTTTGTTGGCGTATAAACGTTCTTGTCACAGACAGCTTGTGTTACTGTCTATGAGAAATGTCTAAGTGATGCTTTTTATTTTGTGTAAATAATGTCTTTGGTTAATGCACCTTGCAAACGTGCCATGAAGCACTTACAACTAAGACATAAAACTAACTTTAGAATGTTTTACGTATAAGATACCATCGTTAATTTTCAATTTTCTTTATTGTAAGTAGTCCCTGAACTAAATAGAAAGCATAGCTTGAAATTAACATTAAAGATTAAAGGTGAAAATATTGACTCTGCTTCTTGTACCACTTAATCTAACACGAAGCAGGGTGCATACTGAAAACAACCATTTTTAAACAATAAGACGAGGTTCTACGATAATTGCAACAAATATTAAAATTTGAAAAGGTAAATGAAAAAATGTCATATAAGAATCACCACGGATATTTAAATCTATACTACCTCTAGACAAAGGCAAACAGGGTTAATGTAAAAGTGACAAAAACTCAGAGACGAGACATAACACACAAAAAGATAAAAAAGCAGTTACCGGAAAAGCGCAAAACAAAAATGTTCACAGGTCAGTCAAATGGTTAGTTACCAGAACACAATAGTTATACTAAGGTAATACATGACATAAATAGTGAAAACCCAACAGTTACAGATGTTTGAATTCGTTCATAAAGATCTAACCTCGCATTTTCTAAAGGACTTCTCAAATACAGGGAAAACAGATCTTATCTATTTTAAAATACCTGAAACAAAACATCCCAAGTGATGACGTATACTCAATTCTGTAGCGACGTCATAACGGAAACAAAAAGTGACGTTATGCAATAATGATGTCCACTTTGTATATGGGTCTGAGGAGAATTAATATGGTATCCGACAGTTTGGTCCGAAAAAACAGTATGTGAAAAGGTCTTGTAAAATGCTGTTCATTGATGCCAAAGATCTGCGTGAACAGTCAAGGATAAATCCCCGCTCGTCTTTGCAAACAGGTGTTTCCTATCCGAGCCGCGCTGCTGAGGTAGCTATTTTTTAAGGTTCTGGACCTGTAATGGTGACCTTCCACAATCATTATAATGATACTGTTTCTTGAATCTGTACTATAAAACACATCGTACGGTGAATTTTTAAGGAAGTTTACCGTTTGTAGCTCAAGTTATGTACATTTTTATAAAGTGACCCTTGATTTTCAAAAACACCGTAAATTGTGCTGGAACAAAAAATGAAAAAGTACCATTTTTTCAAATTCTACTGTTCTATATTCAACTTTTTACCAATTTTCCTGTTACACAATCATGTCATGATAAATCAGAACAATAAGATTACATTTTGGACAAATACTTATAAAAATACAGAACTTTGCATACATGTACCCCCGAGTAAAAATCCGAGTTTTTTGGGTGTGTTTAAAAATTAACTCTATCTATAAAAGCAAATATCTCAAGTTTGAAGCTAGTTAGACACATACAACTAGTTTTAAAATTTTCTGCAATATGAACTGCCCATAATATGAGATTTTAAAGGCATTTTACCGTTCCTAATAAAATTTACAGAACTTTGCATACATGTACCCCCGAGCAAAAATCCGAGTTTTTTGGGTGTGTTTAAAAATTAACTCTATCTATAAAAGCAAATATCTCAAGTTTGAAGCTAGTGAGACACATACAACTAGTTTTAAAATTTTCTGCAATATAAACTGCCCATAATATGAGATTTTAAAGGCATTTTACCGTTCCTAATAAAATTTACAGAACTTTGCATACATGTACCCCCGAGCAAAAATCCGAGTTTTTTGGGTGTGTTTAAAAATTTACTCTATCTATAAAAGCAAATATCTCAAGTTTGAAGCTAGTTAGACACATACAACTAGTTTTAAAAAAATTTAAAATATGAACTGCCCATAATATGAGATTTTAAAGGCATTTTACCGTTCCTAATAAAATTTACAGAACTTTGCATACATGTACTCCGCGCAAAATCCGAGATTTTTTGGGTGTGTTTAAAAATTTACTCTATCTATAAAAGCAAATATCTCAAGTTTGAAGCTAGTTAGACACATACAACTAGTTTTAAAATTTTCTGCAATATGAACTGCCCATAATATGAGATTTTAAAGGCATTTTACCGTTCCTAATAAAATTTACAGAACTTTGCATACATGTACCCCCGAGCAAAAATCCATTTTTTTTGTGTGTTCAAAAATTTACTCTATCTATAAAAGCAAATATCTCAAGTTTGAAGCTAGTTAGACACATACAACTAGTTTTAAAAAATTTCTGCAATATGAACTGCCCATAATATGAGATTTTAAAGGCATTTAACCGTTCCTAATAAAATTTATAAGAATTTGTAAATGTTACTATAATGAAACTGCAAGAGAATTTATAGCGAAAAATAACGTCAAAATGGTCAATTACAGATTATACTCCTTTATACAAAAAATCCCCTACAGTTGGTATAAGAGATGGAAATATGTATGTAAAACTCTGCATTATTACATGAAAACCTTCTCTTTACTGATTTTGGCTGGCTTTAGGGAATATTTGAAATTAACCACTTTACACGTTTTTCGTAAAAAAATCCGACAGTTTATGAATAATTGAGTCAAGCACTCTTTTGGTATTAGTGACACTTCGTTGTCCCACACAAGTTTGACCCCTGAACACATTTAAAAGTCCATCCTGACCATACGGAGAAAATATCAGACGAAAGTGAGTGAGCGTCAAACCATGTCGCTAACTCTCGCGGTAAGCATGCGAAGGCAAATTTAAATCACAAACACAAGATGAAACAGTGCATTTTTCACCTGTACACAGGAAACCACCACAATTGTTATGATCCACTTCAACTTTACATGACTTTGTTGTCGGTAAACCACTATTTTTTACAATATCGCCCTCGACGATCACGCTGTCGAGCTCCCGGTTCCCTCATTTTTGAGAAATGGGTAAGCCAATGACGTCATGGAAAATCCATATCACGTGGTGAAAAACTACTAAAAATAGCAAATACGAAACTTTACGACGAATGCTTTTCACATAAAACCGGATCATACCGAGTGCCGATGTTTACCGAAGTTAGTTACAGGTCCAGAACCTTAAGCGTAGAAAAGCACGCGACCACTTATTTCTATATAATCACCCGGGTATAAAGCCGCTCTTACGTCGATATTTATTTTTAGCAGTGACCACTATCGAGCTGTTTTACAGTTGGAAAGTTGGAGTTGGAAAGACTGAACATTTAGAGTATTTTCTTTCGCGATTAGTACAGTCTAATAATAAAGTTAGTGTTCAAAAGCGCCTTTACAACGACGTTAGAATGGGTTAAATAAAAAGAAAATGGCCAAATCCCCAAAGCAGTGGTTAGATATTGGTAGGTGAGCTAAGCGGTCAAATGAGAAAAATTACTTTTTAAGCTTAGTATTTTTTTAAGTTTACATGTATGTGTTTTCAGAACACTTCTCTTTTACCTGGTTGGTGGAGGGATGCATCTCCCATCCCCCACTGAATCCATCCCTAAAAGGCTGTGTCCTTTCACTGTAGAGTTGAAATTCTTTCATATGAATAACAGAAACATGTTTTTAATACTTCTGGGCGATTTCAGGGGTTTAGTTGTCTCATTATCATGCCGCTTTGCAACGTTTTGAAAACAAATGCCCTACCACAGTTTGTGAGGATAAAGTGACTCGGTATTGTACTTTGTCAAGTGTGTGTAAAACCTCAAAAATGTAAGTCCAAATTATGCAATGCTGACAAAAATGCTAACATAACAATTTATTACAAACGCTTATAATGCATTGTTTTCAATTATTTTTCAATTAACACAGACGTGTTACTTGTAAATTCTTTACGTATGGCGCCATATGGCTTTGATGTTCGGAGCGGAGTTTCCGGATTTCGAACCCCAAGCCAACCACTAGGGGTTGGGGTTGGGTCGTGGGCAAATTCTTTATCCTGGTGCTACACAGGAAGTGGAAAGTCGAGATGGCTTAATATAAGTTGAAATGACGTCTTTCTTAACTAATAATTGGACCAAGTACGTTTTACTAGGCGCTACAGTCAACTTTTAAATGAACTTTGCTTTCAAGTTGTGTTGGACCGCAACCCCTAATAAGGTAGAGACATTTCTGGTTGCGTTTAAGTACAACATATATCAGTAGGTGTCTGTTACATGTGTTAGATTTCCATTAGAGCGACGAAATAGTAAATTATTGTGTGTTTGTTGAAATTGTTGTTTGTAGTTATTTTGCATTTGACATGGGAAGGGATGGTGTTATTGATGAATATTGATGATGATGAATATGTCTGTCACGACTATGAAGTGGAAAACATCATTCTTTTTTCCGAAAGCTGTATATGTCTTTCTATCAAAGATGTCTCAGAAAAAGTTGGAAGAAAGCTATTGGGCTTACAGAAGTCATGAATCGCGTATTAACCTTACACCGAGCATTTTCATTCGGATTCTTAAAAAATGAATGTTCTGAAAAAAAAAATGCATTGTTATTAGATGGACTGCAGCAAGAAAAGTTTGGTAATTGTAGCGATGTTCAGATAGCATCTGTACGTGAAGAGCCCAGACGCACCGCCGGTAAGCTACTGAAACTCCAGACGGGTCGCAGGTTAGCTGGAAAGCCTCCCCACAGAACAGTTCTCGCCCCGACCGCTACTGAAACCCCAGACGGACGGCAGGTTAGCTGGAAGACCTCTCCACAGAACAGTTCTCGTCCCGACCGCTACTGAATCCTACACGGACGGCAGGATAGTTGGAAGACCTCCCCACACAACAGTTCTCGTCCCGACCGCTACTGAACCCCCAGACGGAGGGCAGGTTAGTTGGAAGACCTCTCCACAGAAGAATTCTCGTCCCGACCGCTACTGAACCCCCAGACGGACGGCAGGTTAGCTGGAAGACTTCCCCACAGAACAGTTCTCGCCCCGACCGCTACTGAAACCCCACACGGACGGCAGGTTAGCTGGAAGACCTCCCCACACAACAGTTCTCGCCCCGACCGCTACTGAAACCCCAGACGGACGGCAGGTTAGCTGGAAGACCTCCCCACACAACAGTTCTCGTCCCGACCGCTACTGAAACCTCAGACGGACTGCAGGTTAGTTGGAAGATCTCCCCACACAACAGTTCTCGCCCCGACCGCTACTGAAACCCCAGACGGACGGCAGGTTAGTTGGAAGATCTCCTCACACAACAGTTCTCGCCCCGACTGCTACTGAAACCTCAGACGGACGGCAGGTTAGTTGGAAGATCTCCCCACACAACAGTTCTACCCCGACCGCTACTGAAACCCCACACGGACGGCAGGTTAGTTGGAAGATCTCCCCACACAACAGTTCTCGCCCCGACCGCTACTGAACCCCCACACGGACGGCAGGTTAGTTGGAAGATCTCTCCACACAACAGTTCTCGCCCCGACCGCTACTGAAACCTCAGACGGACGGCAGGTTAGCTGGAAGACCTCCTCACAGAACAGTTTTCGTCCCGACCGCTACTGAAACCCCAGACGGACGGCAGGTTAGTTGGAAGACCTCCCCACACAACAGTTCTCGTCCCGACCGCTACTGAACCCCCAGACGGACGGCAGGTTAGTTGGAAGACCTCCTCACACAACAGTTCTCGTCCCGACCGCTACTGAAACCCCAGACGGACGGCAGGTTAGTTGGAAGACCTCCCCACACAACCGTTCTCGTCCCGACCGCTACTGAAACCCCAGACGGACGGCAGGTTAGTTGGAAGACCTCCCCACACAACAGTTCTCGTCCCGACCGCTACTGAAACACCAGACGGACGGCAGGTTAGTTGGAAGACCTCCCCACACAAGAGTTCTCGCCCCGACCGCTACTGAAACCCCAGACGGACGGCAGGTTAGTTGGAAGATCTCCCCACACAACAGTTCTCGCCCCGACCGCTGCGGAAACCCCACACGGACGGCAGGTTAGTTGGAAGACCTCTCCACAGAACAGTACTCGCCCCGACCGGTACTGAAACCCCAGACGGACGGCAGGTTAGCTGGAAGACCTCCTCACAGAACAGTTTTCGTCCCGACCGCTACTGAAACCCCAGACGGACGGCAGGTTAGTTGGAAGACCTCCCCACACAACAGTTCTCGCCCCGACCGCTACTGAACCCCCAGACGGACGGCAGGTTAGTTGGAAGACCTCCCCACACAACAGTTCTCGTCCCGACCGCTACTGAAACCCCAGACGGACGGCAGGTTAGTTGGAAGACCTCCCAACACAACAGTTCTCGTCCCCACCGCTACTGAAACCCCAGACGGACGGCAGGTTAGTTGGAAGACCTCCCCACACAACAGTTCTCGTCCCGACATCTACTGAAACCTCAGACGGACGGCAGGTTAGCTGGAAGACCTGAAACCAGAACGGTTCTCGCCCCGACCGCTACTGAAACCCCAGACGGACCACAGGTTAGTTGGAAGACCTCCTCACAGAACAGTTCTCGCCCCGACCGCTACTGAAATACCAGACGGACGGCAGGTTAGATGGAAGACCTCTTCACTGAACAGTTCTCGTCCCGACCGCTACTGAAACACCAGACGGACCACAGGTTGGCTGGAAGACCTCCCTACACAACAGTTCTCGACCCGACCGCTACTGAAACCTCAGACGGACCACAGGTTGGCTGGAAGACCTCCCCACACAACAGTTCCCGACCCGACCGCTACTGAAACCTCAGACGGACCACAGGGTGGCTGGAAGACCTCCCCACACAACAGTTCTCGCCCCGACCGCTACTGAAACCTCAGACGGACCACAGGTTGGCTGGAAGACCTCCCCACACAACAGTTCTCGACCCGACCGCTACTGAAACCTCAGACGGACCACAGGTTGGCTGGAAGACCTCCTCACACAACAGTTCTTGACCCGACCGCTACTGAAACCTCAGACGGACCACAGGTTGGCTGGAAGACCTCCCCACACAACAGTTCTCGCCTCGACCGCTACTGAAACCACAGACGGACGGCAGGTTAGTTGGAAGACCTCATCACAGAACAGTTCTCGCCTCGACCGCTACTAAAACACCAGACAGACGGCAGGTTAGATGGAAGACCTCCTCACACAACAGTTCTCGTCCCGACCGCTACTGAAACCCCAGACGGACGGCAGGTTAGCTGGAAGACCTCCTCACACAACAGTTCTCGTCCCGACCGCTGCTGAAACCTCAGACGGACGGCAGGTTAGCTGGAAGACCTCCTCACACAACAGTTCTCGCCCCGACCGCTACTGAAACCCCAGACGGACGGCAGGTTAGTTGGAAGACCTCCCCACACAACAGTTCTCGCCCCGACCGGTACTGAAACCCCAGACGGACGGCAGGTTAGTTGGAAGACCTCTCCACAGAACAGTTCTCGTCCCGACCGCTACTAAAACCCCAGACGGACGGCAGGTTAGTTGGAAGACCTTCCCACACAACAGTTCTCGTCCCGACCGCTACTAAAACCCCAGACGGACGGCAGGTTAGTTGGAAGACCTCCCCACACAACAGTTCTCGCCCCGACCGCTACTAAAACCCCAGACGGACGGCAGGTTAGATGGAAGACCTCCTCACACAACAGTTCTCGTCCCGACCGCTACTGAACCCCCAGACGGACGGCAGGTTAGTTGGAAGACCTCCTCACACAACAGTTCTCGCCCCGACCGCTACTGAAACCCCAGACGGACGGCAGGTTAGCTGAAAGACCTCCTCACACAACAGTTCTCGCCCCGACCGCTACTGAAACCCCAGACGGACGGCAGGATAGTTGGAAGACCTCCCCACAGAACAGTTCTCGTCCCGACCGCTACTAAAACCCCAGACGGACGGCAGGTTAGTTGGAAGACCTCCCCACACAACAGTTCTCGCCCCGACCGCTACTAAAACCCCAGACGGATGGCAGGTTAGATGGAAGACCTCCTCACACAACAGTTCTCGCCCCGACCGCTACTGAAACCCCAGACGGACGGCAGGTTAGCTGAAAGACCTCCTCACACAACAGTTCTCGCCCCGACCGCTACTGAAACCCCACACGGACGGCAGGTTAGCTGAAAGACCTCCTCACACAACAGTTCTCGCCCCGACCGCTACTGAAACCCCAGACGGACGGCAGGTTAGTTGGAAGACCTCCCCACACAACAGTTCTCGCCCCGACCGCTACTGAAACCCCAGACGGACGGCAGGTTAGTTGGAAGACCTCTCCACAGAACAGTTCTCGCCCCGACCGCTACTGAACCCCCAGACGGACGGCAGGTTAGTTGGACGACCTCTCCACAGAACAGTTCTCGTCCCGACCGCTACTGAAACCCCAGACGGACGGCAGGTTAGTTGGAAGACCTCCTCACACAACAGTTCTCGCCCCGACCGCTACTGAAACCCCAGACGGACGGCAGGTTAGTTGGAAGACCTCCTCACACAACAGTTCTCGTCCCGACCGCTACTGAAACCCCAGACGGACGGCAGGTTAGTTGGAAGACCTCCTCACACAACAGTTCTCGTCCCGACCGCTACTAAAACCCCAGACGGACGGCAGGTTAGTTGGAAGACCTCCCCACACAACAGTTCTCGCCCCGACCGCTACTGAAACCCCAGACGGACGGCAGGTTAGTTGGAAGACCTCCTCACACAACAGTTCTCGCCCCGACCGCTACTGAAACCCCAGACGGACGGCAGGTTAGTTGGAAGACCTCCCCACACAACAGTTCTCGCCCCGACCGCTACTGAAACCCCAGACGGACGGCAGGTTAGCTGAAAGACCTCCTCACACAACAGTTCTCGCCCCGACCGCTACTGAAACCCCAGACGGACGGCAGGTTAGCTGAAAGACCTCCTCACAGAACAGTTCTCGCCCCGACCGCTACTGAAACCCCAGACGGACGGCAGGTTAGCTGAAATACCTCCTCACACAACAGTTCTCGCCCCGACCGCTACTGAACCCCCACACGGACGGCAGGTTAGTTGGAAGACCTCCTCACAGAACAGTTCTCGCCCCGACCGCTACTGAAACCCCAGACGGACGGCAGGTTAGCTGAAAGACCTCCTCACACAACAGTTCTCGCCCCGACCGCTACTGAACCCCCACACGGACGGCAGGTTAGTTGGAAGACCTCCTCACAGAACAGTTCTCGCCCCGACCGCTACTGAAACCCCACACGGACGGCAGGTTAGCTGAAAGACCTCCTCACACAACAGTTCTCGCCCCGACCGCTACTGAAACCCCAGACGGACGGCAGGTTAGTTGAAGACCTCCTTACAGAACAGTTCTCGCCCCGACCGCTACTGAAACCCCAGACGGACGACAGGTTAGTTGGAAGACCTCCTCACAGAACAGTTCTCGTCCCGACCGCTACTGAAACCCCAGACGGACGGCAGGTTAGTTGGAAGACCTCCTCACAGAACAGTTCTCGCCCCGACCGCTACTGAAACCCCACACGGACGGCAGGTTAACTGAAAGACCTCCTCACACAACAGTTCTCGCCCCGACCGCTACTGAAACCCCAGACGGACGGCAGGTTAGTTGGAAGACCTCATCACTCAACAGTTCTCGACCCGACCGCTACTGAAACCCCAGACGGACGGCAGGTTAGTTGGAAGACCTCCCCACACAACAGTTCTCGCCCCGACCGCTACTGAAACCCCAGACGGACGGCAGGTTAGTTGGAAGACCTCTCCACAGAACAGTTCTCGCCCCGACCGCTACTGAACCCCCAGACGGACGGCAGGTTAGTTGGAAGACCTCTCCACAGAACAGTTCTCGCCCCGACCGCTACTGAACCCCCACACGGACCACAGGTTGGCTGGAAGACCTCCCCACAGAACAGTTTTCGCCTCGACCGGTACTGAAATCCCACGTGGATAAGGGCTAAAGAGAGCATATAGAATAACATAGAAATTTACACATGTCTTGTAATAGACGTTGTGTATTGGTTAGGGGAAAGACCTTAAAGACGTCTTTATAAGAATTAAATGTAAATGGACGTTTAAATATGTAAATTTAAAAAAAAGACTCAGGCTTTAGTATCAGGTACACAATGACTTGATATATATTTTAGTGTTAATCTGTAATATTTTTAAGAAAAGAAAAACTTCTTAACGGCTCCTTACATAGGAGAAAACATATATTTACACATGTACATACACGTACAAGCAAACACACATGCATACATATTCAAGCATAAATAAGCAAACAGGTGGTCATCTATGCATACTTTTTTTGGAAACGGCAGGGCAATTTGTTTAATCAAATTATGGTTCTATGGTGATAGCGAAAATATGATTTCATTGTAGATTTAAACAAGATGTAATTTTAAAAAAGTACTAAATTACTCAGCTTACTATTTACACAAATGTTTGCAAAATTCCATTTACTTACTATATGAAAGTCGGCAATGTTAAATACAATTAATGAATTTAAGTTATTAATTGAAAGAAAAAATGTCGTGCTATATAATATAAATTTCAATTTAAGTCTTTATTCAGTTAGTGTGTAAAATATTTTGCGACAATGAGTACACTGTATACACATATTTTCCAATAACAGGAATACTTTGATCAAAGACACAAAGAAAAAGCAAGTAGAATATAAAGGTACGAATAAAATAACATAGAAAAGAGTAAAAAGGGAAGAAGTAATGCACTCAAGAACAAAGTCGATACATGATTGAGAACGACTCAGACCTTTTAGAGTTAACGTTCTTTACCTAGACATATATGGGCACTAATCGGAACTTCTCGGGTAATTCCGTCCACGGGACAATCATCCCTCGGATGTATCTGGTGCAATGATATTAACTGAAATCACGATCGTTTTCTTCGCCGAAAGTCGGAAAAACAATATGCCTAAAACTTAGTTCGCACACAACCTAAACAATGCCATCGTTTTGACAGCTGCGTGTCTGACGTGCTGGGTTAATTAAGATTGGATGATCCTAATTTGAAGCCACCACAAATTTAAGTTTTACAAGCGTCGTACTGTATGAGCTGTCATCCGAGCTGCCATCTTTGTTTTGACGTCTGTCACAAAAGCAGTTCCATTTCGGGAAATGGCCGAGGTGATTCGATTACCTACATACATCCGAGAGATGATTCGTGAATTATCCAAGGTGTTCCGATTGGGGACAATCATCCCTCGGATGTATCTTATGCAAAGATACTGATTGAAATCACGATCATTTTGTTCGCCGGAAGTCGGAAGAAGAATATGCTTAAGATATAGATCGCACAAAACATAAACAATGCCATCGTTTGACAGCTGCGTGTCTGCTCCGCTGGGTAAATTAGAACTGGATTATTGAAATAATCAATTTGATGATTTACAGGCATCGCACTGAAGTGAGCCATCTTTGTTTTGACACCTATTTCAAAAGTAGCCCCATTTAGGGAATCGGCCGAGGTGATTGGACTACATACATACATCCGAGAGATAATTCGTAAATTATCCGAGGTGTTCCGATTGATATGGGCACCTGTTTCTATAAATAGATTTACAGATTGTATACACCTGACATTTTAATCTGGCGTAAGTTATCAGGTCGTAAAACTCAAGCTTAGCGATAGAGAGACAGCATGAACAAAGTTATGTATACAAACAAAACCAACACAGTGTGTATACCATCAATATGACTGATTAAGGCAGATGCCAATATGTGATATCAGGCGACCATTGACATTTAAGGTAAGTCTTTACTTCCAAATCCAATATTATGTAGAGATCTGTTTTCAATCAGCTGGCAAATTTGGCGTGTACTCATTTTTTTCAGTAGGTAATGTAGCATAGGAGCTGTAGGCTCGATTGGCAAATAAAATTGAAATTAAAGTTAAAAAAATAAATTTCATACCATTCACTGTCATTGTGCATTCATCCATTCATTGTGCATGGGCGCGAACCTGTGTTTCCAACGTGATGACGCCTACATGTGCATAGTTATTAGATTTTCAAGAGAGAAAGCCCTCGTTTATCATTGGGTGGGGTGGGGGTGGGGATTTTGTTTTGACGGGCGTGTTTATTCTGGCAGGCAATTTAAACTGAAATGAAGTCGAAGGAAGGAGGTGGGGTAATGGACGCAGGTAATCGTGCTTTCTTATATACACAAACCTACAAAAACGCTTCCTTGGAACAAAAAAAAAGCCAACCTATAAAGGCAACCATTATACGCTCCAAAAATAATATACAAGTACATTTGAAACTTTTTCTAAACAAAGCAATTCAGTATAAAATGAAATGTAAATTTTAAAAAAATAAATACAAATGCATTTAATAGTAAATATTACGATTAAACACATGTTTGAAGATGACAACGACCTGTTGATGTGTAATTAGCTTTCATCCTTCTTCTTGGAATGCGAAAAGCAGGGAAAAGTCGATGCTTTATTACTGCTCGGACATCAGTGGTTCTACTTTGAACACATTTGCATATGGCTGTTTCCAAGAATTGGAACACAAGTGTTCAAACATAGATTATTAAAAAAACATAAGCTGTTGCTTCCGTATAAATTTATTATTCATTTGTATTATGGCGTTAATGATATACATTGTAAATACTTTAAATAAAATATGCTTAAAATACAAATAAAATCTTTTACGTATAAAGCAATTAAAACGATCAAAACAAAATAAACAAAGCAAAGTGTCTAATTATGCGAGTAAATCAGTTTAATGTCATCTAACACAATCCATTTAATTAATTTCAGACAGTTACTATGGCACAAATTAGAATATTTAATTACTCAATTTAATTACCACAGACTGCAGACCAATTGGCATTTACCAGTAATACACGAAATGCAATAAAAGTTACATGCATTAGATATATTTCCCTAATACCGACCAAATGGCAAAAATAAGTTGACGGGTTATCGAAAGCAAGCTGTTAAGGACTGTGACCCAGACTATTTAGTACTCAACGAAAGAAATATGTTGTTTGCTTTCGTACACAAATGTCACAGTCATTGTTTAATTCAGGTGCAGAAAAACAATGGTTATTTGACCTAGTGTAAGACAAGACAAAGCAAAAAAACATAGAGACAACAGGAAGTTGAGAGGAAAGCAATCAGACATGGCTTCTAGCAACGGCGGAAACTCATCAACGTCGGCATTTTGTACAGATAAAATAACAGGAGCGTTTCTGCCATTACGCACTTTACGCACGTGCGTAACCTTCGTTCGAAAAATCGAAAATCTAAAAGTACCAAAAACACTAAGAAAGTCGATGGCTAACCCGGGCTAGGAATGATATGTCTTATTTCCGTAGTTTCTATGTTATAAAATCTTATTACCACACCAATGAAGTTGAAAAGGTTCAAAATGATTAAAATTATACACTTTAGGATTTTAGTCGTTCATTTTTTCGTTAAGTTCCTCGCATGTTCGCATTTTACCTGTTATTCATTAGAAAAGAACCGAATATATTCAAAATTAGTACTTCAAAGGTTATTTCCCTTGTATTTGTGCGTAACGTTAAAAAACGGTCCAGATACGCGCCTGAGATAAATGCAGCAGAAAGAAGAAAGCACAAAACATTAGTATCGCCGTTCAACGCTGCACAATCTGTCAGAAACTTGTGTGTGCCAGATGTGTACATGTACATAATAAGGAGATTCCAGAACACAAGCAGGAGAAGATACAAGAAGCAGGAGAAGATACAAGAAGCAGGAGAAGAAGGGCAAGAATAGTGTTTCTTGCACCCAAAAGAGAAACTGGGTCGCTGGTGCCAAAAGACACGAGCAAGTTGTGTGTAGGCTTTGCGTTTCCCAGATTCACAAGTAAGAAGAAGTATTAATAACAAAATATTCGTTTCGGTTTTGTTGTTGTTGTGGTGGTGGTGATGGTGATGGTTTGTTTGTTGTGTTACATAGCACCGACACAATTCACCTTTCCGCGAGTCTAAAAATAGAGTTTAAGCTCCGCCCCCTTGCCCACAAACAACCTGGTTTAAAGTGACAGATCTTACAGATTATCTTACAGATCCGCGAAAATATTTTAATTTGATATCTCCCAAATGCAAAGAGCCTGTGATGGAGATGTTTAGATAAAGATTAAGACAGTTTCACGCAAGGATGCATTCATGACACAAAATTATGAAAGAAAGTTGTTGCTGGCTACAGCGAGACTTTACCTTTCGATGCAGAAATGGGCAAGCCTCATCCAATCAACTAAATTAAGATGCAAACAGAGAAGCGATTACAGCAACGTACGATTCCTTGCCAACCACAAACAACAAACAACCCTGTTGGTATTAAATTGAACCAAAGGCTCAAACAGGATTTAACTGATCGCTTGTCAGAATCATTGTTTGTGGGACAACGTGTAAGTAAGAATCAGCACAACGCAGGTAAAGTGTCAATCAACGCGATGTGATTGGCTAATTCCATAATAATACACAATATGTAATATCTATTTTTAGATCTCGCGGAAAGGTGAATAATGGTTATACTGGCGACATCCAACTAACTATGGGTGCAGGAAGACCCAAGTTATATAAGATCCAAGATTTATGTCTGGCCACAACCACCAGCGAACAGCAGGTCAGCTAGAAGATCTTTCCACATTAAGTCCTTTGCCCCGACCAGGACTCGAACCCACATGGTGAGAGACGCATCATTTTTGGACGAAGACCCCAGACTTATGTCTGAGTAGAACCATCGGCGCACTGCAGGTTTTCTGAAATTTCTATATTTATTTACCTTTTATGTTAGGAGAGGTTATTCCAGTTAACTGAAGACAGGAGGAATCAAAGTAATATGTTGACATTTATCTGCGATTTTTCACATTTTTAACAACTTAAAGCAGTTCATGTGATCGTATTTTACATGTGCCTATCAATTTAAGCAACATCCTGTGTTTAATTTACTTCACTTTTAGAACATTTACTGGGACGTCTATTGTAGTTAATATATAGAGAAAGTGTTTGTTTGTTTGTTTATAGGGTTTATCTGGCATGATACCACACCCAGTCACATTATCCTGACACCGGGCCAACCAGTCGTGGAACTACCCTTATTTTTGCTTGAGCGTTAGCAAGGGAGCTAAACCACAACCATTTTTAACGACCTTGGTATGTCGCGGCCCGGGATCGAACCCGGGGCCTCCCGTACCTGGAGCCGACGCTCTACCGATTGCGCTACGATGTCCGGTATAGAAAGTGTATAAGTTCATTCTTATTTTGTTGTTGTTAAGTTTATAGTGATATACAGATAGGACCATGTGATACCTTCATGTGCATGGTCACCACAATTCTTACATCAGCCCAGTCTGGCGCTTTTAAAAATCTTATTGTGTAAATATGTTGTTATTTTATTCATCATTTAAGTCATTTTCATTGGGCTGTATTTGACACTGGTAACATATTCCATGTAAGTATAAAATGGCTACTCTAATAAACTCCTATTGTACTCTTTTATTAAGTTACTAATGTGTTTGACAAATATTTCTCGTAGCTTTTGTAAATACAAGCAATACTCCACATACAAACACACACACACACACCCGCCCCCGCCACTTTACCCGAATACTAACTGAACATTTAAAATGACGTCAAATTTGCTTTTAAGTAAACGTCATTGCTTAGACAGTTTTATTTTCACTGTTTGCCATTTAGAAAACCCCCGAGAAATGCGAGGTTAAAGCTCAATAAACCGGTTTATGTTCCCCAGTCCGTCCTCGGACGGTTATTATTGTTTATGCTTCTTCTCTGCAAAGTTGTCAGAAACTTAAAATATGCTGCTAGCATGTTTCTTACATGTCGACAGTGTGTAGGTCTGGATATTAACCATTTTTCTGTCGTTCTCAGATGGAAAGACATGTGCATCTCTCTCTCTCTTTCCCTCCCTCTCCCTCTATCTGAGCCCTGCTCTCTCTCTGTCTCTCTGTCTCTGTCTGTCTGTCTGTCTGTCTGTCTGTCTGTCTGTCTGTCTGTCTGTCTGTCTGTCTCTGTCTCTGTCTCTGTCTCTCTCTCTCTCTCTCTCTCTCTGTCTCTCTCTGTCTCTCTGTCTCTCTCTCTGTCTCTGTCTGTCTGTCCGCCTCTCTCTCTCTCTCTCTCTCTCTCTCTCTCTCTCTCTCTCTCTCTCTCTCTCTCTCTCTCTCTCTCTCTGTGGTTTGTTGGGTCTTGTCCTCTTAGTGTATCGTCTTTTCTCAGTGTTTGTATCATTTTACTTCAAATTGCACGTTTATGCTTTTGCCTAGTATTTTGTCAAATTTTAATATACAAGTATGATGTAATATTCTTGGGACCTGATGCTTTTATTCGAACATATACGAGAAGATAAGTAAAATTGCATATATTTAAACAATAATATTAATATTAAACAAATAAAATAAATGTCTCAAATGTAAGGGGATTTTATAAAAAATAAATAAAACGTATAATAAATAAATAACAAATCGCGGTTCTTTTAAAAATATAAATAATCATTAGCGAGAATATTGTTTTGGGGTTTTTGTTTCTTGTTTTCTCAGAATGTTTACTATGTCATTATCGTTTGAAACGTTCCGAAATAATTATTTTCATGATGTCCTAATTTTAATTAAGTTAAATGTTTACACTATGTATGCAGTGAAAATTTTAGTGATAGAATCACATATCTCACAATTACATCTGCTGCAACTTTGAGTCGAAAGCGTTAAAGTTTGTTTTATTTTTCATTTGTTTAGAGCTTGCGAAACGGCCAAACATTAAAATGTCGAAACAATAATAATGCATAAACAAGCACTTTTATATATTCCCTATAATTTAAAATATATACGTGTATCTACTTCAGAACATGTGAAACGGTAAGTTTGTCTGATGAGCTTATGCATACACTGTCCGAAACGTCCAGTGCTAAAATTTCTGCAGACATGAAGGAATGCCTTAAAAAAATTGGACACTATCAAAAGATTCAATGTTAAAAATTTGAGGCAGATTGGAATTGATAAGGTCATGGCAATTGAGAAAGTTGAATTTTTAAGGCAGCGCCTAAAGAGAACCATTGATTTGGTTGCGGACCATGCTGTCAAAGACATAGAAATGAAAAGTAAACAATTGCGAAATGAAACTAAAACTTTCTCTAACAGCGATTCTTTCGTCTATTGATGCAGTGGATCAACTGAACGATGAAGTATAGAAGACTGGTGAAGTACAACGATTTGTTATGCTTAAGAAGTGTGAGGATGCCGTGAACATGACGAAAGAGCATCAAATTTGGACACATAGCGGACAAAAAAGAAAAGTAGAAAACCTGGATTCGTGTTTAAATTATTACCAAGTGTTGAAAATTTCTCTCAAAACATTACAACGCCAAACCCTTTCTGACGAAGAACTTCTCTATGAAGTGAAAGGAATGAAAATTGTTAAATGCGAAAGTGAATCTTTGAGGGGTTGTTGCGTATTAGGTGATGGAACAGCACCTGTTAGTGACTGGTCGAATAATCTTTTACGTCATCTTGATTTGAAAACAGGTAAATGGATGAACAAGTATCACTGTCCGGCAAAACTTAACAGCATTTGCAAAGCAGGACCTAGGGAAGTTGTTGTTTGCATAAAAAATCAAAGCTTGCAATTTGTTTATGTTGGTGATAAAATAGTTTTAATAAGGTCATTGAGCTTCGACCACATGACACTTAACGTAGCTTGTGGTAAAGCCACACAGTTACTTATTACAAACGATGTTTTTGTTTATAGTAAGGAAGGTGTCCTGCTACGAAAACTTATCGACGCCCCATCAAACTTGGAAGGTTTGCTCTCGTCTGCTGGACAAATGATTATCAGTAGTGATGGGCACTTTATCTACGTAAATGACTGGTATAAGGGACTCGTCTGCCTCAACACACGTGGCAGAGAAGTTTTCAGGTTCGAAGTCTGGGGAGTCACGAATCCGTCCGGAATTTGCTTCGATGGCAGGCTGTTCGTCAGGAAATGTGATGCAGCGAACAGAAAATGGAAGAAAATTTTGCGAATTACTTACAAAAGCTGATGGTATGCAATGCCCACAGTACGATTCAGAATGCAGAAAACTTGTGGTCACTCAGAATAGTGGCGATATGTTGATATGGGATGTGTATGATATATGTACACATTTTCTCTCTCTTTTAAGGATTATCTATAATTTGTGTTTATTTATGTCTTAGCTTATTTATGTCATATTGATGTTTTACAACTGCTTCGCGTAGGTATTTAAGACTATTTCAAAAGTGGCATTATGAAAACTTTAGAGACATGATTGTACCATGAAAACGGGTTTTTTCTAAAATCAGGAATAATGCATCAACTAAAATACGCATGTTTCATTTTACGGTATCGGTCTATTAAAATGTTTGGAATGTACTTAATCGATAGCCACTTTGTACACACAAATATTATTCAATCGATTCAAAATGTCTTTCTACAATATTCTGCTACATCATTTTTCAATATGTGTTTATCATTTCCCTCATTCATAACATTGATGCCAAGAAGGAACACATTATTCGTGTTGTTTTGTGATGTAAAAACAGAATATATACAGTTCACCGAAATAATGTACCATTTTTCTATGCCCTTGCATTCTCTGAACATTATTTCTTCAAATTAATTAATTAATTAAAGAAAGAAAGAAAGAGAAACATAAAGAAAGAAATCCATCAATCTATCCATCCATCAATACATCATTACATCAAGCAATCAGTCAATCAATCAATCAATCAATACATCAAAAATCAATCCACAAATTCATCAAGCAATCAATACATCAAGCAATCGATCAAGCAATCAATACATCAAGCAATCAATCCACCAATACATCGAGCAATCCATCAATACTTCAAGCAATCAATCCATCCAGCAATCAGCATTGTAATCTTTATGTTGGTTTGTCTGACCGTTTAGATAAAAGCCCCAGCGTATCTTCTCGCACTGATGGATTCCCCTTATCTTTTCTCATGGTGTCCTAATACAATTAGTCAAACAACATCCCAGCTTGATATGCAAATGGTTTATGCGAAGCGAATACTTTTACGTATTTTATTCCAATATTCTGAGAGCCACGTGGAATTGTAGTGCATCAATGTTGCGTTGATTGAAAAAAAGAACAGTATTCTATGCGCAAACATTCACACAACAAGGCTTAAGCAAATAACAATCAGTAACAACAAGAGTCTTAAAGGTGGTATCCAACAGTTTTGACCCAAATCTCTCAAATAACCAAATAAGTCATTGTTACCTGTAAAGGTCCTGTAAAATGCCGTTGATTGATGTTCTAGATCTGTGTCAAAAAGTCAGATAAAAATAACCACTCGTCATTGCAAAAAGGGTATGTCCTGTCCGAGCTACGCTGCAGAGACAGCTATCTTTAAACTTAGAAAACCACGAGATTTATTTAAGCAGAGAACCCTTTCGACCTTTTTATACAGTTTGAACAATGACACATTTAGAGTGATCTTTATTCGTGTTTAGTTCTGTCTAAAAATTCAATAAGTGTTCAATATCGTATTTATTAACACTAAGGTATGTGTTTATACCAAAAATACGCCTACATTCCCCAAAGCAGTGGTTTGATATTGTAACATTGTTTTTGATATAGGCAAACTGTCGGATTCCACCTTTAATATGTGTTTATCTCACTGCTTATGCTATTTAACGTATCGTATTTGTTAACAGAAATTGATTCTGCTATCTTTCTCTAGCAGAGTTCAGGCACTCAAAGTAGAAACACAGTGGAAATTTTCCGTCCGTGGAATTACGCCCAGAGGTTTGCGTTTGTGTCTGAACAAGTTTTATGTAAATTTTCTGTAAAAAAAAAAATCGGCGTTGTATTAGGTCATTGGGTACTCAAATGTACATGCACAGCCGACAGAATCAATACAACAGAAGTCTCTGAGCCTAAATTCTCAAAACAAGGCTTATGCCAAAAAAAATCAGTTACGACTAGCGCTTGACTTCTCAGATCAAGAATGTGAATAAAATAAATTGGGGTGTATACTTGAATGTGTGATTGTAAGCAGTTATGTTTGTAAAAGTTATATAAAATGTACTTTGTATAATGGCATGCTTTATTTAACATTAACGGAAGTTGTTTTCGTATAAAAAAATATTTAGCCAGACCCAGGATTTTTAATACATTTTATTCCATAAAGAAGAAATAAAAATATAACAACAACTATTTGAAATAAAATTATGACTACAAAACAAAATATAAATAAACCCCGATTAAATAACTTGATATATTAAAAGAATCAATAAAAGCGATCTTGAATAAACTTTATTTAAATTCACTACGGAGGACGGCATCTACACCCTTTTCTGAAAGGTGGTAACCAACAATTTACTTGTATGATATACAGGTACAGGCGCGTTTCTTCCATTACGCACTTTACGCACGTGCGTAACTTGCGTCCAAAAATTGAAAATCTGAAAGTACCAAAAACACTAAGAAAGTCGATGCCTACACCAGGTTAGGAATGATATATCTTATTTCCGTAGTTTCTATGTTATAAAATCTTATTACCACATCATTAAAGTTGAGAAGGTTTTAAATTGATTAAACTTATACACGTCAGGATTTTAGTCGTTCATATTTTTCCTCGCATGTCCGCATTTTACATGTTATTCATTAGAATAGAACCGAATATATTCAAAAGTATTATTACAAAGGTTATTTCCCTTGTAATTGTGCGTAACTTCAAAAACGACCCAGATACGCGCCTGTGCAGGTATATTATTTCCCCACTGTTTTGTGTTATTTAGACCTAACTTCTTCATTCTCTCATACTTTACTCTAAGTGAAGATGATACTGAAAACTACCCCAACTGTTAGCCAACAGTACACCACGTGATATAAATCGTACGAACAGTTTATTCTTTCCAATTCTATAAATAAGTACGGTGGAGATTTCTGCTAAAAATAGATACTGACGTCAGAGCGAATGACTAAGATGGTGCTATAACGTGGTCTTAAAGGTTGGTGGTCACTTGGTTTTCTCAATCTTAAAATAGCTAATTGTGCAGCGATGCTCAGATATGGAGTATTATGTGGCAATTTTCACATAGATGTAAGACATCAATAAACATCATTTGACCGGATCTCTTCGGGCAACAAAATAATATCCTAGTTTCAGAAAAAAAAAATCTTGTCCAAATTGTTGGATATCACATTGAAAACGCAAAGTTTCTTACATCTTGACGTTTAGGACAACATTTGAACATACTGACTAGTTTAAACATGAACTTACATTCTTTTTTATTTTATTCAATTTTCAATTTTCTTGAACTTTTAGCACGTATGAGTTTTATTTTCTTTCCACCAAAAAAATAATATAATTAACAGCACTTATTTACTTGTAAAATCTTAAATGTTAAATGTAATATTTTTATTTTGATCATATGAATCAAGCTGAAAAGATCTTATTTAAACATTTCTTGCTTCAACAAAACCTGAAATGGCATAAGTATATGTCATATTCGCAATCAATAATCAATAATATTCATAGAAGTGACGTAATAGAAGATTATGAACAAAAAATAGTTTATTTAAAGCGTCGTGAGCATGCGCTATTCTGTGCAACTTTTGCTTTACTTCAAGTCCAAACTTCTGATTTTGCGAAGAAGGTTGTGCATTTTCAAACTTATCTTTTAATCATTCAGTACATGTATAAGCGATTTAATGTCTATGAAATTGGTCCTTGAAGACTTTCGAACTAAATGACCGAAAAACATAATAAAAAATATTTGTTCACGGGGTCTACATCATACTATCACCGCAAAATGGTATAACTCGGTTAGATTTAAAATAGGCAGCAAGCTTCGGCCTCTCGGAGATTCGAACCACGAAAGCCTTTAGGGTCGGAACTTCTGCTTTCGCCCATGCTTCCGGGAATTGAGCCGCCGTGGCTCGTAGTACATGCAGTAGAGCCAGGTCGGCGTAGGAACACTTGTCCCCGACTACAAATCTGAAAAATATAGTTCGTGTTTCCTACTAATCTGGAAAAAATAGTTTGTGTTTTCTAACAATCGGAAAAAAGTTCGCGATTACTACAAATATAAAAAAAACAGTTCGTGTTTTTCATAGTGGACGTACAACTGGCAATTGAATGGTATAGAAAAAAATAAAAACATAAATATTATGCAAGATATTCTAAAATCACTTGTTTTATTTGTTTGACCATGATTTGTCTGAATGCTAAGTTTTTTGTATTGCGCCTTTAGTAAATAAGTGACTTTTCACCTTACTGGCAGACCGGCCGCAATAGCTCAGGTGGTAGAGCGTCGGCTTGCGGATCGGGAGGTCGTGGGTCCGAAACCCGGCCGGGTCAAACCAAAGACTTTAAAGTTGGTAGTAGTGGCTTCCCTCCTAACGCTCGGGGCTAAGGGGACAGCATTACGCCTGACTCGTCGGTGTCAGTATAATGGATCGGCCGGGTTCAGTCCCTGGGCACCTCAGTGCCCCTGTGCTATAATGATAGAAATGTCGCTGCGCAGTATCGGCAAAAATGCCGGCTAATCCCAAATTCCAAATCCCAAATCCTTACTGGCAGCTCTTCACTGTGGCGTTGGCTCGATTCCCGTTCTGGGAATATATTTAAAATAAAGATGTTCCAGCTTGTCGGTGGTTCTAGTTAGTACATGTTGTGATATCAAAATGTGCGCTAACTATTTTACCAATACGGCCGGAAAGTAAATGTGCTGAGGTCATAAGGTTGGTTATAGATTATATATGTTTTCTCTTCACTACTTGTATTTGATAAACCCCTCAGGAAGTGTGAGGTTTGAACTCTCTAAACCGGGTTAAGCACCCCAGTCGGTCCCTTTCGCTGACTGGCCTTCATAAGGCGGGAAATGTATACTCTATCAGGGGCGTGCCTGGGCGACTTTTGAGTATACGCACAATTCCTAGGGATTCCGGGGCGTGCCCCACCCCCACAATCCGATTTTTTTCCAGAAAACGCCATAGATGTATTCGTGGGGGGGGGGGGGGGGGGAAGAGAGAGTGGCGGGTACTCTCACTGTCTAGAACAAAGAATTGTCTTAGAAGCAGGAAGAGACAAAATACATCAAGTTGGATCGTTGAAGATTGTGTAGAATTAGAAAAATGTTTAATTTACATGGATTTAAATAATAAAGACAATTACCTGGTAGTGCCTAACCCGGATTAGGCGACGATTTAAATTCGCTTTTAGGCGTTTTTATTTTTTCAATTTTTGGAAACAACAGTACGCACGTGCGTAAGTGCGTAAGCCCAGGCACGTCCCTGTCTATCTCAATTTTTGGTCACATTTACACTTAACTGGCATTTAAAACCTTTTGCATTATGCTTTTTCAACTTCATATGTCATTATTTCCAATTAAAACGAATCTAAGGTCGACTTCTACTTAATAAACATGCTCGTTGACGTAACCGCACTTTTAAAGAATGATCGGCATTGTGTTCATTGTACATGCGCCTCTTTACCAAAACGAAATACAACAATGCGAGGGTGCCCTTTGTCAAGTTGTTTGAGCTTTTGGCTTGTGATCGCAGGGTCTCAACTTCGTATCCCAAACCTGACACGATTTGCAGTTTCTTGAACATGACTAATTACAACTTTATAAAGTAATGTACTTCTTGAATATTCGTTAGACTAAGACAGTTATTGTTTTGAAAATGCATTAATTGCTAAATCAAGAGACAGCTTTAAAACGATATGTCGCGTTCTTCGGGTGCGATAAATAGGAACAATATGGTATATGAAGTTATCATGAATTGCTGCCAGTAAGAGACATTTTGATAATAATTCGGGCTGACCTTGCGTTAGTATTTGTAAGAAGGTCAAACGTGAGGTTATACAGCTACGCCGAATAAAAAAAAACGAGGATAACTACATAAGCTTGTGGCAGTTTTACCACTGCAGTTTTTTTCATACGGTTAAGTTCTTACCCTTTGCCCCCGTTGTTCGCTAGGAGCATCCTCTCAAAGAACTTAAGCCAGCGAGGAAGTCGGTTGGCAACAAACTTTTCAATGAAGGGCTGCGTTGCTTCCTTTTGAGACGCATACGATCCTGTGCTGTCAATGGCATGGAACGCGAGGCGACCTGTTTAACAAATGACAACGTTTTAATGAAGTGAATCAATCAGAACTTCTTGGCGATGACCCGAAGAATTCCAATTGCGGACAGAATAAAATAAATAGTAATGCGAACTAATTATCAAAAAGAATTCACAAGAGCATTTGTCTTAAGTGGCATTTCTGTCGATTGGATGAAATGAACGGCCACCTAGTAAGCAAAATGAACTAACAAGTTTATTGTTCACAGGTAAATATACTAATGCGGCTTGGTAAAACTGGTTTAGATGTACATTGTTTTATGTGTTTCCATTTGTTTGTTGTTTAATTATTGATTGTTTGTAAGAATAAACAAAAACTTTATACCACGAACCAATATTGTCACATTTAATCTACTAGTATAAGACTTTGTGTAGACATGATGTCCTCAAAAATTCTGTTTGTCCTTAAATTGAGATATTTCAAAGCATTGCGACGTTTTTCAACTTTTTTTAGCAATTAAAGTTCCCCATACCAGTATATGTTTGTCAGCTGTTTACGCGCGAAAATCTGTCAAATGTATACATCAGCCGAAAAACAATACATTAATTGGCTCGACAAGGGCATTCACGCACACACAAAAAAGAATAACGTGATGTGTTGATTGGCTAAATGAAATTTGCATTATTTAACAAAAAGAAAACAAAAAACAAAACAAAAAATACACCTACACAGCATCTGTTTAAGAAATGAACATACGCTTGCTGTATAGAACATTTGAATACTTAGTATAAATCCGTAATGTGACCAAATAAAACTGAACTATGAATAAAGCGTGTTATTATGTGATTAAATTAAATTGGTATAACATCGACAACTATAATTAATTAATTAATTAATTAATTATAATTATTTAAAAATAATAAAAAAATCACCTTCAGCAATGAAGTCATGGCACGTGAGACTGATCTCCTCTGCACGTGCATTTTCTTTCTCTTTGCTTGGACACAATCCGTACTTTTCGGCTAGGTATCGGCAAATGACGTGGGTTTGCCCAAGCTCGAAATCACCTGAAAAAAAACATAAGGAAATTATTTCCTTAAAAGTTTAACATAAGAAGGCTTTTAAAGACAGTCGAAAATATTTTTTTTTAATCGGTAGCAGAATTTCTATAACAATCTTGTTTGGAAATAATAGTTTCTTTCTTTTCTGTGTGCTGTTTCCATATTTGAAAAAAGTATACAAACTTAAAAAAAGACAATCTAAAAACTAAAGGAGTTTATGTGCTAGATGAAATTATGGTTAAACTTATCTTACAATCATACCGAGTCGTTTCGAACAGTTGCTCTACGAAATGAAATAAGGGATGTAACTACAAAACTGTTATTTAAGTGTTTTTTTGAGATTGTCTCCCTTGCCCCCTCGCTGTTTACATTGCTACATTTTAGATAAAATGCTGTCGAGGAAAGTGACAAGAACCCGTTTGTTTGTTTTTTCAACAGGACACATCTGACACTCATGCATTGTAAGTTACCAACGATGTTTGTAGTTTAACGTGAGTGCTTGTTTGCGGTGTAAATAGCTTGTTGCTACTACTTTTACTACAAATAATGCTGCTACCACCTCAATACAAATTCTGCTGCTGCTACTACTACTTTTACTTCAGCTTATGCTGCGGTTGCTACTACTATTACAACTACTGCTGCATCTGCAGCTACTTCTATCACTAAAACTTCTGCTGCTGCTGCTACTATTACTGCTTCAAACTTCTGCTGCGGTTGCTACTATTATTACTACTACTACTGCCGCTGCTGCTATTTCTACTACTATATCTACTGCTGCAACTACTACTACTTCAATTACTACTACTACGACTACTACCTTTACTACAAACTACTACTACTTTCATTACTACAACTACTACTACAACAACAACTACTACTACAACAACAACTACTACAACTGCTACTTCTACTACTACTACTACCTCTACTACTTCTACTACTTCTACAACTTTTGCTTCCTACTACTACTACTACTACCACTCTTACTACTACTACTACTACTACTACTACTACTACCACTACTATTTTCTTGTTCTACTACTACAACTATTACTATTACTACTACTACTACAACTACTACTACTACTACTACTACTACTACTACTACTACTACTACTACTACTACTTCTACTACTACTACTACCACCACCACTACTTTTACTATTACTATTTCTACTACCACTACTCCCACTTCTTCTACTACCACCACTCTTACTACTACTACTACTACTACTACTACTACTACTACTACTACTACTACTACAACTACTACTACAACTGCTACTACTACAACAACAACTACTACAACTACTACCACTACTACTACTACTACTACTACTACTACTACTACTACTACTACTACTACAACTACTACTACAACTGCTACTACTACAACAACAACTACTACAACTACTACTACTACTACTACTACTACTACTACTACTACAACTACTACTACTACAACTACTACTACAACTACTACTACAACTACTACTACAACTGCTACTACTACAACAACAACTACTACAACTACTACTACTACTACTACTACTACTACTACTACTACTTTTTCTTGTTCTACTACTACAACTATTACTATTACTATTTCTCCTCCTCCTCCTCCTCCTCCTCCTACTTCTTCTTCTTCTGCTGCTGCTGCTAATGCTACTGCTACTACTACTACTACTACTACGTCTACTACTACTACTACTACTACTACTACTACAACTACTACTACAACTGCTACTACTACAACAACAACTACTACAACTACTACCACTACTACTACTACTACTACTACTACTACTACTACTACTACTACTACAACTACTACTACAACTGCTACTACTACAACAACAACTACTACAACTACTACTACTACTACTACTACTACTACTACAACTACTACTACTACAACTACTACTACAACTACTACTACAACTACTACTACAACTGCTACTACTACAACAACAACTACTACAACTACTACTACTACTACTACTACTACTACTACAACTACTACAACTGCTACTACTACAACAACAACTACTACAACAACAACTACTACAACTACTACTACTACTACTACAACTACTACTACAACTACTACTACAACTACTACTACAATTGCTACTACTACAACAACAACTACTACAACTACTACTACTACTACTACGACTACTAAGACTACTGCAAAAAAGCGTGGCTCCAGATCACAGTGCATCCGTCTCAAGTCGTTCTCTGATCAAGGTGTGTACTTTTTTTCAAATTGTTTAATTCACAATTATAACGCACCAAATATAAAATCTTAGTTCAGTCAACAGCTACTTTGTTTCAGGAAAAAAAACTACTACACGTCCGAGACAATTTTGTAGAACACAAAACATTTCATAAGACTCCAACCCACAACAAATTAGTAAACACGTGTACGCATCAGGGCATGAGGGCACGTAAACCTGCTGGCTTAAAACGAGAACGAAGGTATGAAACAACGTTCTGAATCATGTCCTGAAAATAACAATCGTTTAAACATGTGTTTTAGACTGGGGCTAATTTACCGTATCCGATATCTTTTTACGTTATCTTATGTTAATAATCACCATAAGGCTTCAACCATAATAGCGTTTGTGAATTATTTTTTTCAGCATGTGGTTGTTATCTTAACCTGGATGATTGACCCAAATTATGGCGAAAGAATTAGCCGACTATTAAATTCGGACACACTGATAATCGCAATCGGACCTCCTCGGGTAATTCCGTCCTCGGGACAATCATCCCTCGGATATATCTGGTGCAATGATACCTACTGAAATCACGATCGTTTTGTTCGCCGGAAGTCGCAAGATGAATATGCCTGAAATGTAGTTCGCACAAAACACAAACAATGTCACTGTTTGACAGCTGTGTGCCTGCTGCGATGGGTAAATTAAAATTGGATGATTTAAATAATCAATTGGATGATTTACAGGCAATGCACTGTAGTGAGCTGTCAACAAAGCTGCCATCTTTGTTTTGACCCCTATCTCAAAGTAGCCCCATTTAGGGAAGTGGCAGAGGTAATCCGACTACCTACATACATCCGAGAGATGATTCGTGAATTATCCAAGGTGTTCCGATTGATAATCACTGATCAAAACCGGGTAAAAGCAAAGCATACATTTAAATACACGTGTATTTTTTCGGTTTACTTGACTTGCATTTTACATTTTACGCGCCGCATTTATTTGTTATGTCGTGGAATACTATTTTGGGTCCCGACAATTGTTTCCTTCCTTCTAACTCAACTGCTTGTGGAATTGTTCTGTTTGAAAAAACTTAACAGTAACGCAAATAAAGACATTATAGCGATCTCTAGATGTGAATGGAGTAAGACCCCATTTGAACGTATGGATTAAAACGGCGTTCCCCAGATTAGCTTGAAGATCTCCCAATTATGAACGTGTGTGATATTTTACACCTCTGCGTGGATTTGAAATCACCCACAGTGACCGAGTGGCTAAAAATCGGAGATTCTTGCGAAATCTTCCGACAGGTCACAGGGGCTTCCCTGTTACATACCCAACATCCCACCCCTGCCCCACCCCTTAACTCACAGGAACACACTAGCAACTGAGCATACCTTTTTTGATGACAGGTGGCGCGAAGTGAGTTAACATATCACCCTTTCCTAGAATAATTTTCTGCCTGATTAATGCGGGATCGTTGCATTCGTCATATTTTACCCCAAGTTCCTCGAAACACAGACGGACAAACTCCGCTCTTCCGGCGAAATTGGGCCAATAATACAGAGTCCACTTGTCCGACATGATCGTCGTTCTGAAATTTAAGATTGACATGTACACTTATAATGTTGTTTGTTTGTTTGTTTGTTTGCTTGTTTATTGGGTTTATCGTCACACCAACAGTATTTCAGTTATCTGGAGACGGTGTCCACTTAAAGCAGATATAGTGCTGCCGTCACTGTGTATAGCATGCCGTGAACACCTGGCATGATACCACACCCAGTCGCATTATCCTGACACCGGGCCAACCAGTCGTGGAACTACCCTTATATTTGCTTAAGCGTTAGCAAGGGAGCTATACAACTACCATTTTAACGACTTTGGTATGTCGCGACCCGGGATCGAACGCGGGGCCCCCCGTACCTGGAGCCGACGCTCTACCGATTGCGCTACCAGGTCCTGTCAATGTTGTTTGTACTCGCTTATTAAAATCAATGGTACGTAAAAAATGTCGGTTGCTGATTATTACATTATTGATCGTCATCATCATCATCAGCAGCGTAGTCATCATTGTCAGCAGCAGGTTTGTAAAGATCGGCTAACTAATCGTTACTGTCGTCTGTGAAATCCGCCTCAAAAGTCGCATTGTGAATATATTCATTTAGGATAAACGTATTTATTCGACAAAATTGTTTGGATTTACAAAGGTAGTTGCATATATGCAGTAATATTGGGAGTGACAACCGGGAATTTTAAACATGATTAAAGTACACATCAACTGACGTTTACTCTAGTGTAATATAATATCCATTAAAACCCAAGTTTGTACTAGAAAATACGACGTGAAATTAAATTAAAAATATGCAAATTACTTGAAGCTAACTACCAAAAAAAAATGGCTTGTATTTCGATGATTCCAATAATGTATGGAAAAATTAGACTGAAAGATGAACACGATTTAAACGTCGTGACGGTCAAAGCGGGCCAAATCCAAGGTGACCTTACAAAGAAATTCATCGCATGAGTTTTATCTGACAAGGTGATTTTGTTACCCTAATTGACCTCTACACTTCATTCTACAACAATCAGACCATCTTATCAACATGTGTGAAGTCAATAAAGTTAACATGAGATGTTAAAGCGCGACTAGGTCGCAGTTGGTCAAATTTGCATTTTTGTTTAAATCTAAAAGGCAAACAAAAATGTTTTGCTATTATTACCTCTGCTCATGAAATTATATACAAACATGACTTTCTTAAAAAGATTGCGTTGTCTTGAAGTCAGGAAAACGAAAAGCGTTGCGATGGTTTTGAAGCTATCTGTATCTGTAATCTCTAGCTAGTATAGGCTAGATTCGACCTGTATTATATATATATATATATATATATACGTCTGTAATTGCGTACAGTCGGGGGGCGGGGGGGCGGGACTTAATTATACTGAGTGAACGCGTTTCAGCAATTTTAGGGACCTATCTTTTCGTAGATATGCTTCTGCAACAGCATTGGTAAGGATAAAAATACTATGCACACCAGCATGCACAGTAGAAAGTAAATAAAACCAGTTATTAAATCGATATATCCCGACCTGCCTCTATTGAACATGGTTTTAGAGATAGGGACGGTCAAGTGTCTCGATAGAATGTCCCTATTCGAATTTGTTGTAGTCGTATAGCAATGTGTCAACACGGGTCTTTAATAACTTGGGATAAACGGATCCTAGGCGCAGACTACTGCTAACACTGCCTGCAACACTGCAATTGGAACACCTAGGATAACTCATGAATCATGTCTAGGATGTATGACAGAAAATCCCCACGAAAATCAACATAATGCTGCACAGGACGTCATCAAAACAATGTAAATGTGTTTGCTAGTTCTGTTGAACAGTAACACTTGTTTTTAACGAAATGTGAAATATATCATTCATATAAGGGGAATTCCGTCCATGGTACGATCATCCCTCGGGTATATCTGACGCAATGATTTGAACATAAATGCGACTTTTTGCACTTCGCGCGATGAAAATCTAGTTTGTAGAATTGTATACTTTTTAACCATAATTAAGGACACAACAGTAATGCGACCTTTTGTATGCTGGAAAAAATGCTACAAATTCTAGTTAAGAATTATTTCGTCCAATATACTTTCATATATTTAGTTATACATTTCTCATTTCGTTAAAATCATTTTACTGCATGTTCCGTAGAACTAGCACAAATACATTTACATTATTAATTTTTGTTGACGTCCTAGGCAGCTTTATGTTGATTTTTGTGGGGATTTTCCAGTCATAAACCAAAGACATGATTCATATGTTATCCTAGAAGTTCCGACCGGACAACATAGGTGTGCGGCTCTTTGTGAGGTGTAAAACTCTTGCCCAATAAGACCCCCACCACCACTCCCAACAAATCCACCTCACAGCTATGCCCCCCACACCCGGTATTAAAACGAAATCAACCTTGAAAAGTCATCGCAGAAGATATTTTAAAGCATTTTAACTAATGGTATCATGTGTGAGGAATTCAACATGACATGAGGTACGCCGGTGGTTCTACCCAAACATTTGTTTTAGGGTCTTCTTCCGCCATTGAAAGTTAAATGCGAGAGATTATTGTGTCTGTGTGAGGTATAATTATAAAACAATTACAAAACATATTATTGATAAATAAAGTAAATGCATACTTTCAAACTATTGGCATAGTGGTAGAGTCGCCGATTCGTAACTCCTCTGGCCGCTCTACCTCTCACTGCGTTGGTTCAATTCCCGTGGTTGTGGGCGATTAACTCAATGTGGAAAGATCTTCAAGCTAACCTGCGGTACGACGGTGGTTCTACCCAGACATTTATCTGCGGTCTTCCTCTACCAAAAAAGCTGGACGTCGATATAATGATCACAGTTAGTTGCTGCGATGTATTTCAAAGTTAAAAACAACAACATACAATGAAAAACGCAAATAACATGTTGCACTTACCTTTACAAAATTGTTTAATCTTTCAGTGGGACCGATTGTTCTCCAGTCAATCTCTTGCGGTCAGTACTTGCACACTGAGAGCGCTAAGCATGTTTGGTTTCTGTTCGCTATCCGAGACCGTATACATTGTTTAACACAGCCTCTGCGTTTACGATGTTCTAATTCTTTACCTTTTAGTTGAAGGTGAGTATTTGCAAACAGCACAACGCGGTATAGGAGGAGTCGGGACACACCGGGTAATAAGAGAATAATCAATTATGACGAGGTAGATCGTTTCTGTTCGGTATTACTCGGCAATATACGGAACAGTTTCATGTGTGACGGAAACAGCCGAATCGAGTTACGTTCATTATGTATTGGTGGGTATTAGATAACCTCATTTTCTATAAATGAAAAAATAATATGTATAATCCGTAAATCCGTATTTATTTATTTTTTTTTTATTTATTTATGTTTACTACAAATTACATTCTTATGTCTGTAGTATGTTCAAGTCATGCCACACAGATTTAGATGTATACATGTGTTCGTGATTCTTAATGGCATAACATAACTGTTGACATAAAAATTTACAAAACGTTTATCCAGAAGTTAAATCTAAAATATTTAGCAGCGGTATGGGAAGAATTAAAAAGAGAAACTCGTAAATATGTAATGTGAAGTAATAATGTTGTCTGAAATGTCGAATGCAGCATACAAAGAATACAACAAGATTTCTAAAATGAGGTAAACAGACGAACTACATGTACAGTAAAACCTGTACTAAAAGACCACCCACAGGGCAGGACTAATAATGTCTCTTAAGACAGGTGGTCTCTTAATAAAACATGGTTACTTTTTGCGATAACCACAACTAAAAGTGGCAAATTGTGTTTGTATAATTAATACATTTACTTATATTCATATTGCGATGAAGATGATGATGGTGCTGGTTATGATGACGGTGATGATGAAGATGATTATGATGACGATGACGACGACGACGACGACGATAACTTATGTTCTAAAATTTAATTATATTCACAATCTACCTTTCTATTAATAAAGAAAATGTGATACAAATTAAAACAACAACAACATAAACAACATGTAATTTGAATTCATGTTTCTGCCATTTTACACAATGTTTTCTAGTAGGACACATTTCGTTTAAAAATATTCGCAGTTTTTAATATATTGAAATCATGTGTCTTTTTATTCCAAACAATTCATAATTATGTAAATCAACAAAAAAACAAAAAACAAAAAAAAACAAAAAATTAAACTGAGTGTCAATATACATGTTTAAATAAATTGATGCTTCAAACAACACAGAGGGGCCTACGTGGCGTAGTGGTAGAGTCGTCGACTTGTAACTCCACTGACTGCTTAGCTTCTCACAGCTTGTGTTCGAGTCCCTGTCGGGGCGAAGGATTTAAAGTGGGGAGGTCTTCCAGCTGACATGCGATGCGCCGGTGGTTCTACCAATATATTTGTCTGGTGTCTTTCGATGCCAAAATAGCTGCACATCGGTACAATTGCCTTAATTGTGTTTTGTCGCTGCAATGTATTTCAAAGAAATGCCTGTAATGATGTGAGCGTTAGTTTAATATCGTTATCACAGTAGCACAGCGAAACGTAACCGGCGTGAGGAGTGTGGCCAGAGTGAGGTGGTCACTAGTAACATCATACGTTGTATGATTCACTAGATGTTGTATATCTACGCTCTCTAGAGGATGGTTTGTTTATAAATTTGATATCCATCAAGTGCTGTATTTTATAATCAGTAATTAATTACGTTTCCATCTAGTTTAAACATAATGGACAAACTAGCGCAAACTTTTGATGAATCTGCCACTGGAATAAAATTGTGCGATCCTGTCTTTCGTTTCACGCTATAAAGCGGAGATACGTAAAACTACTTTTTGTCGCGTTTAATATTTCATCTTTGTTTCGACAGCTGCACTAGCGTAAAACGGTTACACTGTAATCACAGCTAGTGCAGTAAATAAAAAACCAAACATCAAAAACAATAATAACAAGGTAAAGTCATGTATGACACATGTGTACATAAGCCTCGTTACGCATATTTTAACTGACACCTGTGATGAGGCACATCTTTACTTGTTGACAGTTGAATTGAAATTGCAAACAGTTTAACAAAATGCGTATCTTAAAAAGGTCCAGAAACAAGAGCAAACACATTAATTTGTTTTGTCACTTAACAGTGTAATTGACAAATATTCTCCCTGCCAATACTATTTGATAAAAGCTGTTTCGTACTTAAAAAATAAAACAATTAGGAATCACGTGACCTTACTTATTTGTTTAGTAATTTATTAATTTTGATGCGTCTACGTTGTTGGCGCATGCGCGGGTGTAGTTATGTGTGTCTGCGTATGTGTGTGCATACATGTCCATTAAATAATCTATGTCTACTGTATCAGGGGCGTGCCTAGGCGACCTTTGAGTATACGCACTATTCCTGGGGGGAAGGGGGGGAGGGACGGGAGGCGTTCAGGGGCATTCCCCCGCCCCGGATTTTTTACCTTAGAACGCCGTAGATGCATTCTGGGAAGAAACTCTGTCACAGTACAAACCATTTTATATTGAACATTAATTTGTTTTCCTTTATATTTTGAACATCAAAAAGCATTTAGCATTTTAAGTTTTGCGCAACTTCTTCATATTCAGACTTGATATGTAAGCTTGAGAGCAGTTAGCACATAAACCACGAATTTCATAAATCATAAGAAGTTTTGACCTAAAAATAGGACAAATTATACAATTGGGCAATGTCAAATGACAACTAGCTATAGATCATGTGCAGCACCTCGATAGCTCAATAACTAATTGATACATTGACAATGATGAGATGCCCCCTGTAAAATACAACAGGGCCGAAAGGGCCCTGGGTTGACACTGTCGCTGAAACCTGTTTCATTTTTGTCTGACAAAACATTATGCCATTTTTTCAAACGTGCAGATGACAAAAGTCCTCTGACATGGGCCTTTTTGGATACAAACCTACCCTTTTGGGCCCGCATTATTCATTTAAAACTGCAGAAAATAGGCAAAATATCTTCCACGAATAACCGCTAACGTTTCACTTTGTTAGCGCGTAAAATAATTTCGTTGTGAAAATTACGCATTTAGGCGGTGGTATACTAATTTTATACTCGTTAAAAAGAAACTGTAGCATCAGTTTTTAATGCAAAATGAATAAAAATCACATGATTCCCCCTGTTTTCCATTCAATATACCCAGTACATATTTTCTTATATATATACCCTACGAATCTGAAGCATATTTGATTGGTCGAGAGCATTGCACGCGCGAGACCGAAAAAAGTTATTGATTCTCCGAAAATGAATATTGACCTTTGCTATTCTCACGACGTGTTGATTTTTCATCCGCATTGTACATAAACATGACGTCATGTAGCAAGCAGGCGAGAATGTTTCAAACCATGTCTACGGACGATTTGGAAGCCTTGAAGGAAAATATTGAATCAAAACAGACCTAAAAAATGACATCAATGGCCATGAGTGCGTTTAGATTCTAGATAGGTCTAGATCTGTGCTGTTATTTAATAGTAAGTCTTCATTTTGGTAATGAACTACATAAAAATGATCATATCTTTGGTTGAGGTCAATATTATCAAATCAACAGAATGTTTCAAATTCAAAGGGTATGTAAAATAACTAAATACTAATGTGGATGTCAATATGTAGTTTTGCAGACCTGGGTTATGTGATATCACACTACCCAGGTCAGCAAAACTACATATCGACCACAATATTAGTATTTACTTGTATAAAATTACACTAGTATAACGTTTCTGATTGATGACGTCATCGACAGTTTAACATGTTCTCCGAGTCAATATAAGGAAATGTGTTTATCGATAAGTTAAAGAGTTGTTAACAGTATACATGTAAATAGTAAACAAAGGAACAGACAAATAATGATGCAATCCATGCTAAACCGATAACGATAGAGCATCAAGTCTCTGGTACATGCTTTCAGTTAAATAAGACGATGCTGTTTAAAAAAAATATTACAGCAACTTTCGATTGACTTGTCATGTAGAGAAACTATATAATAGTTCGATAAAAGAAAAGCGTATTTGAAAACCATGGCGATACGAAGATTAGACTTCAGCAAGGGAATTAACTGCATCGGATTATAACCGAAACAATTTTCAAATCATTACTTAGGAGTTACCTCCCATTTACTCTTTGTTGCATAATTATCGCCTTTTATGTTTGCATTTACATCCGATATATATAATTTATTAAAACCGTGCACAGTTAAAATGAAGGAGAACAAAACATACAGGTATACAGCCAGATAGTAGAAGCAATAGTAGTAGTAGTGCTAGTAGTAGTACTAGTAGTGGTAGTAGAACTAGTAGTATAAGTAGTAGTAGTAGTAGCAGCAGCAGCAGCAGTAGTAGTAGTAGTAGGAGTAGCAGCAGCAGCAGCAGGTAGTAGTAGTAGCAGTAGTAGTAGCAGTAGTAGTAGCAGCAGCAGCAGCAGGTAGTAGCAGTAGTAGTAGCAGGATCTGTAGTAGTAGTATCAGCAGCAGCAGTAGTTGAAGCAGCAGCAGAAGCAGGTAGTAGTAGCAGTAGTAGCAGTAGTAGTAGTAGGAGCAGCAGCAGCAGGTAGTAGTAGCAGTAGTAGTAGTAGGAACAGCAGCAGCAGCAGGTAGTAGTAGTAGCAGTAGTAGAAGAATCAGCAGCAGCAGCAGCAGCAGTAGTAGTAGTAGCAGTAATAGTAGAAGTAATAGTAGTAGTAGAAGTACTAGTAGTGGTAGTAGAACTAGAAGTATAAGTAGTAGTAGTAGTAGTAGTAGAAGTAGTAGCAGCAGCAGCAGTAGTAGTAGACGCAGTAGTAGCAGCAGTTGTAGTAGTAGCAGCAGCAGCAGCAGCGGTAGTAGAAGTAATAGCATCAGCAGCAGCAGTAGTAGTAGTAGTAGTAGCAGCAGCAGCAGCAGTAGTAGTAGCAGCAGTAGCAGTAGTAGTAGTAGTAACAGTAGTAGTAGCAGCAGCAGCAGTAGTAGAAGTAGTAGTAATTGAAGTAGTAGTAGTAGCAGCAGCAGTAGTAGAAGTAGTAGTATCAGCAGAAGCAGTAGTAGTAGTAGCAGTAGTAGTAGCAGCAGCAGCAGTAGTAGTAGTAGCAGCAGTAGTAGCAGCAGCAGGAGTAGTAGTAGTAGCAGCAGCAGCAGCAGTAGTAACAGCAGCAGTAGTAGTAGTAGCAGCAGCAGCAGTAGTAGTAGAAGTAGTAGTAGCAGCAGCAGCAGTAGTAGTAGTAGTAGCAGCAGCAGCAGCGGTAGTAGTAGTAGTAGTAGTAGTAATAGAAGTAGTAGTGGTAGCAGCAGTAGTAGAAGTAGTAGTATCAGCAGCAGCAGCAGCAGCAGTAGTAGTAGCAGCAGTAGTAGTAACAGCAGAAGAGCAGTAATAGTAGAAGCAGCAGCAGCAGTAGTAGTAGTAGTAGCAGCAGCAGCAGAAGTAGTAGTAAAAGTAATAGTAGTAGTAGCAGCAGCAGCAGTAGAAGTTGTTGTAGCAGCAGTAGCAGCAGCAGCAGAAGAGCAGTAATAGTAGAAGCAGCAGCAGCAGTAGTAGTAGTAGTAGCAGCAGCAGCAGAAGTAGTAGTAAAAGTAATAGTAGTAGTAGCAGCAGCAGCAGTAGAAGTTGTTGTAGCAGCAGTAGCAGCAGCAGCAGAAGAGCAGTAATAGTAGAAGCAGCAGCAGCAGTAGTAGTAGTAGTAGCAGCAGCAGCAGCAGCAGAATTAGTATTAGTAGCAGTAGTAGTAGTAGCAGCAGCAGAAGTAATAGTAGTAGTAGTAATTGTAGTAGTAGTAGTAGCAACAGCAGTAGTAGTAGTAGCAGCAGCAGCAGCAGTAGTAGTAGTAGCAGCAGCAGAAGTAGTAGTAGTAGTAGTAATTGTAGTAGTAGTAGTAGCAACAGCAGTAGTAGTAGAAGTAGCAACAGCAGCAGCAGCAGTAGTAGTAGAAGTAGTAGCAGCAGCAACAGCAGTATTAGTAGCAGCAGTAGCAGCAGCAGTAGTAGTAGTAGCAGCAGCAGTAGTAGTAGTAGTAGTAGTAGTAGTAGTAGTAGCAGCAGCAGTAGAAGTAGTAGTTGCAGCAGCAGCAGTAGTAGTAGAAGTTGTATTACTAGTAGCAGCAGCAGTAGAAGTAGTAGTAGCAGCAATAGTAGTAGAAGTTGTGGTAGTAGTAGCAGTAGAAGTTGTAGTAGTAGCAGCAGCAGTAGCCGTAGTAGTAGTAGTAGCAGTAATATAATGAGCAGTAGAAGTAGTAGTAGTAGCAGATGTGGTAGTAGAAGTAGCAGCAGTAGAAGTAGTAACAGCATCAGCAGTAGTAGTAGCAGTAGTGGAAGTAATAGTAGTAGTAGTAGTAGTAGAAGTAGTAGTAGTAGTAGTAGTTATAGTAGTAGTAGTAGTAGTAGTAGTAGTAGTAGTAGTAGTAGTAGTGGTAGTATTAGTAGTAGTAGTGACAATATTAAATCAGGCAATTACAAAACAAAAATCGCCATATGTTTATACTTCAATATTTCTCCACTGTTTTGGGAAATTTATCCCGTATTTCACAAAGTGCGGTTGCAAAAGTTTCAATGTTTCAATAACTGCATGTACGAAGCGATCGTTAATAAGGTAATTTTAAAAATACAAAATGAAGGCATGCTTGACTGAGGTTTTGGGTCTTGCCTGGTTCTAAATTGGATATTGACACGTTTTCGTCACCAGAGGATATTGATTGAGGTATTTAGTACTATTTATCACTTAGGTAATAATAAAAGTCTTTCTCTTCTGAATGGTGCCAATTACGGAAATCATTGTACCAACATAACTGTTGTTTTGAAGCCATAACTAAGACAGACGGACTATTTTACCTCATCCATTCGCTCAGTGTTTTGAACTGTTGTTTACGAGTTACATGGTTTGTTAGTGTTTTTTTTTTTTTTTTTGTTTTTTTTTTTTTTTCGAAGATATAACGTCCTTGACCTTAAAGCAACTGAATAAAAACATATACACAATTTGAAAATTAACACGACGGATTGTTGTATACTTTCATGAAGGCGTGAATGCCAAAATTTAAGAAAATCAAGTTTTTAATGTAAGAATATTTTTGTCTTCTAAAATTGGTATTAAAGGTGTCTTTTTACGATATAAGAAAATACCAACTATAATGTAATATTCTCTTCAAGAGAAGTGTATTGTTATTGAGTATTGTTTGGAAATGAAATATAGCATCAGATAAACCAAAGGAAGGTAACGAACTTGGTATCAAATTTAGCACAAATCAAACAAATTAAAATTCATTTACAAAAATAAAATGACAAACTGTGAATGTTTCCTCCTTAATCTGGTAGAGTGATGCAGAAATAACTGTCAACGTGAAAAAGAAAAAAAAACACCATTCGTGCCCATTCCGGTATTCGAACCATAAACTACAAGTTCGAAGCCTTTTATCCCTAATTTTTATACTCGTCAATTGAAGGTGCAGTATTACATGTGTTCTATCTTAAATTCAGTTAAAGTTTAGGCTGACGTAATAGTTTAACTTCCAAAACATTGGTCTTCAAGTTTGTCTTATTTCTTTTTTCATCTCTGAAACTTACTGCGTAAGTAACGTTAACTAATTCATTAAAAAGAAACTTCTTTTATCTAAGATAGTAGAGGTCTCCCTGTAAAGGGAAGTTAAACAAATTTCATGAACGACAGAAAATCTCTCGGGAAGGTCCAGTGGTTATAACGAGGATCTGGTATGAGTGTTTATTAGATACTGAAAATATTAAACGATTTGGATGAAATGATACGAAACGAGGCTCTGCCGGCTGGTCTACCCGTTTGGACACGGCCTAGAACTTAACAACAGTGATTTCCGGAAAAGGGTGTGGATTACAGTACATGTACATTAGTAACGCTGATCAATGGCACCCCAGTAAGTCCAATTACATGAAATGTGGCTTTTTGCTTCAACTTTAGAAATGGTGTACAAACAATAAAACAAACAAACAATTAAAAAACCTGTTAAACAGATTTTATTTGTATAAAAATATAATATAAGAAGAAAGATATGTTGAACATTATACGAATCACACTTATCTTGAAGCACATTTAGAACATCAACACAATACAAAGGTACCTTTAGGATCGCGCTGTGTTCAATATTAAGCAGCATAATTACATATTCACCATACATACATATATTGACAATACAATACATACGAGTTGATAATATTCACGGTGACCTTTGCAAAATCACTTCTCAGCTAGGATTTTGCTCAATCTCAGATTTTGACTCTCAAAATGTATTTATACTTTTGGTTTTACGGCACACCGACACTTAACACGTCATACGGCGCCGAATACAAAGACCTCTAATGTGAATAGAGCCTAATCACTCAAAATATTTTACAGGGACATAACAGAAATATAAAGTTACAATCCCCATATGCAATGACCCAGCTAACCTGCCAAAGCAAGGCTAAGGTTTTGTTATCTTACAATGAGCTGTTTTAAGATACACTAGCAACAACTGAGAAATAAACATTCGAACGTGAGCGAATTATCACCTGGAAGGGATTTTGCATGTACACCCTGGTGAATATTTGACGTTTTATTTTCCTAAGATAAGGGCCTCTTTATTTCCTAAGATATTTCAGATCAAGCCTTTTAATAAACCATGTAAGGCACCAAATAACATCTTATACTTATTGTTGTCATTTGTACAAAACTATTATGATAACAATACTAAATTCTAAAATTTAATTGTTCTAAACTTTTCACAAATACGAACACTTGTCTGTGTTGCCCATCTGCTCATAACAAAATCTTTGTCAAATTTGATTTTATTGCAGTAGGAATATCGCCATTTCATGTAAATTGTAAGTATCTAAAATGATGTTATTTACTTGAAAGAAGACTGCAGAGAAAAACGGAAATAAAATGCAACATTAACAAAACATACACTAAAAGCACCAATAAACGATCGATTTTAGCAATCGACATGTAATAGTACCAGTTAGTGCAGATTATTTCGGCGTGCATTGCTTCTTTTACAAAAACCTGTTTATATTACAAATCACTGTTATTGCAAAAACCTTGACACCAAAGTTAATATATGTAAATACACATCGGGTTAAAGCAAAAAGCAAGCCCTTGTGAAACAAACATGTCAAAATTCAGAATTTTTAAATACATGCTTATTCTTAACGGTGAGTCTAGACGTAGCCCTTCGAATAGTAGGTTAATGGAAAATATCTTAAGTGTATTTGTTATCATTTGTTCTGAGTTTTAGCTCATTTGTTCCGATTGATTTTATAAAATCTATTTATAATTTATATATAATAAATAACAATATACATTAGCTGTGATGGCAAAAACAAAAAGAAATATTTCCAAATTAAAATCGCGTTATTGCCTGCTGACATAGTACTTTTTATTGCATACTGCTCTGATACCCTTGCGTTAATGTTTATCATTCGGAAAATCTCGGAAATATGTCGCCTTATTCCGTCAGTATGTTTCTTTTAATGGATCTCACAAAATATCTCACAAAAGATGAAGACTTCAATAATTAAACGTTAATATGCTAACATACACAGTTTATATGTATTTTTTACTTATAAAGTTATACATTTTCTAACTACACTACCAGACCATACATAAGTCGTTAGGTGCCTTCGGTCACCTAGGCAACTACAACAATCAGGAGTGGGAGTAAACAATTATAAACCGAGCGTTATGTGAACACCAATTTGAACATTATTATAGTACTTGTATGGCCATTTGATAAATTGTTATGCAAATAATCGGATAATGTGATAAAAAGAAAATAAATGCATGATCAGTTATCACTTACCTATGTCCTTGTTGTTTCTGGTACACTATATTATCGATACATGTTAATTGAAATAATTAAAACAAGTCTGTTGTAGCAATCTCATATAAAATAAACCTGATATATCTACTCATACACACATTCAACATGCTACAATAGTGTGAGTACACAGTATTATCGATACACATTTATAATAAATGCATCATTTTTTATCATATTGGATTAGTTCCTTATTTATAATTATTGTGCATATATCCATAATGTTATGTGTTACTTATGTATCAAAACATGATTCCTACGGTCTTGCATTAACATCAAGTCACACATTATCAACACACGTCTCGTTAAAAACTTTATCCTGGCTCTGAGATTTTCTTGCATCACAAAATGTGCGAATACATATTATATATTGTGTATGTTGATTGTAATAATTACCTTTATGTATCTGATCAAAAGGAACAAATGATGAGCATTTCAAAACGAAAACGACTTTCAGCTAATTGTCTCAAAGATTAAAGCGCCGTGGCCACAGTTAGTCCAATTTGTAAAGTTTAAACTTTGCACAATAAGGTAAACTTTTGTTAGACTACATTAATGGAATAAAACATTAACTTACTGATCCAATGTCGACACGATATCCTTTACAATAAAATGCTATTTATAGGTTGGAAGAATCAAAAAGCGTTGCGACGCTTTTCACTTTATTTATATTTTAGGCATTTGAAACCATGCAGCATAGAATAGATCAGAACTTACCATGCAGAAATGTACGTCATCTGTCTATGTTAGACAGACACAGTACACTGATTAGCTCGATATTTACTCAGTTAATTTTTAAAAATATTGACGTGAAGTCTAAGTAGTATATGAGGCATGTACATAATTATGCTGAACTGTTGCCAAGTTGATTTAATCTTTTAGGCAATTAAATATACAAATAAAAAGAAAGTATATTAAAAATAAAAGCATACAATTACAACGATAAAATACAAATTCTAATATCAGTGTTCGACGATTGGCCTTTAGACGTTGAACACATTTAAATACATGTATAACATTTTAAAACAATAAGCCTTTGCCAATGCAAACAAGCACGAAAAAATTACTGCAGACATTGAAAACGGGTTTTCTTGTTTAGTCTGTACACATCGCAATTCTCAGCTTCGGTTAGAGTAACTCCCCCTATTTTGACATCATTTCCGCTGGACGCATGGACCTCATGACATCACATACAGTGAATCACAAACATAAGTCATCTGCACTGATAACTGTTAAATCGATTATCTTTTGTTTCCGGTTCCGTCTATAGACATTTTCACCTCATGCATCAACAAAGATGTCAAAACCTATTTGTTGTTTATTGTGCCGATGTCCATCACTGTGTTATTAGATTGCACAATGCTAAAAAGTTGTGTTTGTACCAAATGGATGACTTTTAACGTCACTTCCAAAAACCATCGATTTAAAGAGCTTATAATACGGAAATTTCAATTGTACACTGAGCTGACAGTGAGCAGGTTATATACGTGCAGATAAATGCAATGCAACGAGATTTATTCTCGACAGTTAAACCATAACAAAGGAAATAACTTTATGTACAATAGTACACCAGCGTTTAAGGTTACGCTAGTCAGGTTAAGGGTTGTTTACCGTTGTGGTTTTGATGACGTAGCATTCGCGTAACTGCTAGAAGAAAAGAATCATGCTAGAAAGTTCAATTGTTTATTTTTAACTAGTCTTCGAGAATGTTCTGGGTTCGTGAATGTTCTGGGTATGTGCAGGCTGTAAAAAATTCTTTGGGTATATATAAGGGCGTGTTTGCCGAATTGAAGTGAAGTTTGGAAGTTTGAATAAAACCTTTGCTTTGGAAATACTTGCAGCTTCTGTCTTAAATATTTCTGTGTTGGAACTTACGTGGACTTACTATATTCTACAGTGACATAAATATTAAAGTGTTGAATTTGGATTATATAATTAACATTCCTGTATTGTTCTACCTTTGGATTATTTCAACTGTGTTTATCTACGAGAGCATTCTACTAAAAACTCTTCAGAATTATTCGACGCTGGGTTATTTGTTGCACTGTTAAAGAGACACCTCATAAAGGGACAAACTGTAAGCTAATATTTATTTCGCCTTCTGAAATTTTGTTTCATTTATTTGTTATTGTTTTATTACGCCATATTTTTAATTATCTTTAAAATAAAACATTATTGTACTAGTTTGTTGCTGGCTTGTTCTTTCTGTTACACCATTTCGTCGTTTAGTAAACGTGCAACTTTACAAATAAACTTATATAGCGCGACGGGTCGTAACAACTTAGCTAGCAAAAGCCTATTCAAGATTTCGACAGATAAAGCACGACCAATGCTTTGATTCGCTTTCCGTTGTCACTGTTTTCCCACAAGGAAAATGAACTATATCATGATTCTTCTTTTTCCGGGAGACTCTGTACAACTCTACACTACATGTTGTAGGTTGAAAACGGTGAACATTGTTATTATTTGTTAAATAACATTTCGCAGAAAACAATCATTTTTTATCTACAAAATAATTATGATGGCAAAATTTCTTCCAGTTCAAAGTCTCGATTACACTATAAATGCATTGCCACGGACGTACGTTCGAATCACAGTATACTGAATTCGTCGTTGCAGACAATCTTACTTAGCCCTTGATTATGGCTATTTTTTAGAATCAATTGAACATGTTTTTATACATCATAAACTTATGACATGTGAAATTTTTGACAGCACAAATACCGGCATCATCATGGCTGCTACACAGGAACATATACAGATGTAGTCCCTTGCTCAAAACGTCAACTGCTTATCTCGATGTTACGTAAAGTTAAAAATTGTCAAAATTAAAGCATAACTTGATCCTGTTCATGGCACCATTTTTCACAGTCATTCTTTGGTATTTAAGCCATTGGGCTCATCCGGGTCTAGCATCTTCTCCACTTCACCCGTTTTTTGCATCTTGAGCATGTCTTCACGTTTTTGCCTTTTAAAGAATCCACACTGCAGCGAGAGAAGAAAAGGAAAAATAAGTAAACTTCTAGTGTCGTAGTCATACAGAATCTTAGTTTAGAAAAAAACCTAAGGCATTTCTTAGAATAAATGGTTTTATGAATGAAATTTAAGTAAATTCCTTGTATCTAAGAATTTAAAAAAAAAATACTTAGTACAAGTCAGAAAAATAACGATAAAGATTTTTTATGAATGTCATAAGATATAGTTTTATAGTTTGGACAAATTATGAAAATGCTTTTATTGTAAGTACGCATATAGTTACAACCTTTATGACCGTTCCAAGGCGGTAACTGTCGGGTTTGCTTTTTTCCTTAAATGACTCATCACAAATGTGTTCTTACTTTCCGCTTGGCTTGCATGTGAAAGACCTTTGTTCTGTGCCTTTTCGGAGTTTCGTATATGTTGCAATACTCATAGGACTTTGTCATATATTCTTATTTATTATTTATTCAATTGTTGGTCGATATGGTAAAAGAAGAAAAAGGTCCTATAAGAATTACCACAGATAAATAAATCTAATCTACCTCTAGACAAAGGCAAACGTAGTAAATGTAAAACTTAATTTCTATACTAAGATGTATTAATATAATCTTGATATTATAATAGATTTTGGGACGACACAAGAAGAATATATGATTCTATATTTTAATGATTCAAATACAAAATCTTTGTAAAGTTCTCAAAGCTATGACATTATTCTCCATCTATTATTTCCACAATGAAGCACAATTCTATAATGACAGTGATTACCTAATACGAGTGTGATATTCCCGACAAACTATACAAAGTTAATAAACGGCTCGGATTTATTGAATTATTTGCGTTTCAATTAAACCTGAGTCTTGGAATCGACATAATTTGTTGGGAAATAAATATTCTTTAATCTTCATCTTATTGAGTAATTAATCAAACAGAAGTTTAATAATACAAATTCATCGTCGGATACCCGCGCTCGACTATTCCGTTTTACTACATTCGTCGACCGTGCGTTTATTGGTAAATCTTTTGGCCAATCATACCACTGCTTACAAATATCCATGCTCTTCAGGGTGGAGACTAGAAGTATAACAATGACGTCGCCATTTTGACAAGTCTGTCGAAACCATGATAGAACGAGATTTATCATTGGACTGAAATCTTCATGGACTGAAATCTTTATCGGATTATGAAGCGACCAATGAAATATCATTACCAAAACGGCGAAAAGTGAACTAAATATCCAAAGGCGAAGAATGGAGAGTAACGGAATGGATCGGTCGTTGGTGTCCGACGATGCTACAAATTAAACTTCTCACTTACCTTCCATAAGAGTAGCCCGACGATAACAATTAGCAGAATTCCTGCAATTATGCTAACAAGTATGATCCACCATGCTAAAGGCTTCTTGGGAGGCGTCTCAGGCAAGATGTCTGTTAAAACCTGTAAGAGATTTTAAAAGTATTATTGTGTAGGTCTTATCTTTTGACGTCCTTTATTCTAGTATTCATTTATTCACTTGTATACGCGAAGTCACACTTTTGGCATTGCAATTCAAGAAACAAGTTTATCTATATTTATCGCAATAGTGACCGGACCAGGTAGCTCAATCGGCAGAGCGTCGGTTTGGAATGCGAAAGGTCTCTTGTTAAAACCCGAGGCTTAGCAAACGCGCTACCAAGACTCAACGGCTCAGTAAGTAGAACACAGGGCTGCCAACCAAACGCGTTAATGTGGCAATGGTATAGCTTCTGTCCTACCGCTTCAGCAAACATGAGGTTAGATCCACGCCTGCAGGACCTTGTTTCGGGATAAAGTGACAGGGTGTCGTATCATGCCAGGAGTTCTCAGAACTCTATACACATAGATGGCAGCGCTAAAACTGCTCCAAGTTAACACTGTTATAGGATTTTAACCTGTATTGGGATTGTTTGTGGAAACGAAACAAGCACTTGCTTTTAATTAGAATAAACCTTATCTTTTTTTATCTGCTTATATTTGTTTTTAATTTCTACATTTATCATTAATGTACTTGCACTTACATAGATATAACTATATACAGGTAGAGCTATAATCAATACCGGAAAGGCACTTAGAAAATAAATACAGACAGACACATAGTATTTTGCATCCAACGCTACAAAGTGTCGCTCAGTGCTCCCGTTACGTGTATATCCTTTGATGGACATTGGACTTTGTTTTTTTCTTGATTCACTTATAATCAGCCATTTTTGTTTAGTTTTTCTAATCGAAATAATACGATTAATACCCCTTTCTTTTCTGAACACTGTGGACATTAATTCTACGTCGCAGGCGGCAATGTATTCCAATTTCACAATGTAAATTGCTTCAGAAAACATTTACGTGCGCTGCCATATTAGAAAAGAAATCGTTTTATGAATGTTATTAGAAAAAATGTAATGTTTTCAACATAACCTATGTTTCTACAAGCGGTCATAAATTCATTCGGATTAAAATCAGGCCAAATGAGTGGTCAATCGTTATTGTTGTGTTCATCCTACTGTGCATTTACTGGTCTAGTAAACTTTAACAACCATTACTTACATCAGTTACGTGCCTCTCACTCTCTGTTATAAGGCGACTGGACTCTTCAAACCGGATGTAGGCATCTGACCTGATGGCAATCGCGTCACCGTCCTGTACGTTAACAATATTAAACAATTGAAATAATCAATGTTAATGTTTAATTTATTTATCAGGTAATATAACTACATGTACTAAGGTCCGGACATTATGGATCAACCTTTTTGGTGTTACAATACAAGACACATAGATTTTTGCATTTTTTATTTCGATGATTGCAAAACACTACTTTTAACCTAAGCAGACCATATTAAAAATTTATTTTCACGGGCCTAAATTGTAAATTCAACATTGTTTTAAAACATTCAATCTGTTGTTGTTATTCTTGTTATTGTTGTAAATAAGGTGTTTGTGACGGAAATACAGAAATATGAATACTTTCACTGACAGAAAAAAATAGCAAAACAGTTTCTCTTTGTTGTTTTTAAACAGAAACATTTGGGGGTGTTTGTAACGAAATGACGTAATTTAAAAGCTATGCATTTGCTGTTATTAAATTCTTTTATCTGACAACGTTAATGCATTCAGAATAATCATGCTTAAAGTAGCTAATGACTTAACGGAGTTCATGCTATTAGGGATCAGGTGTTCATTTGTGGGGAGGAATCATTAATAAATAAAAGCGCATCCAACAAAATATGTAATAGCAGTATTTAAAAATGAACCTTCTTAATATACGTGCGTTTCCGTGCCCTAGGAAAACTACAACACTGCCAAGTTTCTCTGTATCATGCTTACATGCATTTATCAAGATACTCACAGCTTAAAATGTTCAGAACAAAAAAAACAACAACATTACTTTCGCAACACACTTATTAAGCAAATGGACGGCACACATGCTTATCATACCTTTTTTTTCTCCGAAAACTAAAGAAAACAACAAAGAAAGTTAAAATATTTACTCATAAAATATTACATATAAAAATGATAAAGGTAAATAAAAATATTATGTCTTTTCAAGTACAGTATAGGCAAAAAAGGAGTTATGCCTAAACAAATTATCATATGACTAGTAACCGATCATTAAGGAGAAATAACTACTTTACCTTTTTATGGAGATTTTCTCAACCAAGGGGAAAAGAAAACACTTCTGTTAATGCACTTCATTTCAACGTAGAAAATTACATATTCATATAAAGTAATTTTCACAGTAATAATACAACAGTAAGAATCAACTTACGGATATATCGTCCAGAATGTTCCCATGAATAATGAAGTCCAGCGTGACCACAGCGCCCTCCCTCGGTGGAATATTGGTAAGCTGACATTCGTAACGTGGACAGGAACCCTTGGTGCAGTCCTACAATGGAAGAAATATATTTATATAACTCGCATTTGATTGAATCTGATAGAAACTCGTGCATACAGTCTTAAAAAGAACTACAGTTGTTTAATGTGTATTTGACAACTCAGCTGCTCGAATAGTTGGTTAAAATGCCTAACGGATCGTCCTTTGAGGTTTCGTTATCTGGGTATCAAAATATTTTTCGGAATTGGTAACTTCAGAATTAAATGGACTTTCATATATATTGTATATAAATGTTTATACATTTGTATTCAGGGCTCAATAATATATTCTTGATTGTTTTCCTAGAATTTAGCAAGAATTATAAGAAAACTAGGAAAAAAGTTCTCATATAAAAGGAAGACAGCTTGTGATCAAAATAAAAAAAGGTTTAGAATGAATTAACACCCCCAACCCCTCCACACACACACACACACTTTTATTCTGTATGACGTCACCCAAAGTGACCTACTTTGAAAAAATAACACACGCCATTTATCTATATCAGTTTATAAACACGGGCTTAGCAGCAACATGAACTAAATGTTATGTAAAAAGGGCAAATGTGTTAGTGTACAATTCGGATTTGAGAAAGTGTGCTTAAATGATGTACAACTGCAGTAATTTTTCATCGACTTCGGTCGTGGAGAATAGTAGGAAATCCAGTGTTTCCAACAAACTTTAATCTTTAATCTCTGTACCCCACCCATCCATAGTTAGTTAGTGTTTAATGATACGGCGATGCACCTCCTATGAAGTTTTAGGGACTTTTTCTACAAATAATTTGTACTGTATTCACGTTTGTTAGGGAAGGTATTTTATGAATGCCTAGTAATTTTCCATTCTTTGTAAGACGCGTGTGAGAGCATAACAACCAAATCGAACGCGAAGTAATTTCTATAATACTAAAGTTCTGAACATTAAACAATGCATTTGCTAATAAATGACTAGGCTGGTATTGAATACAGAATATATGTAATTACATATTTTTTCAACAGCAGCCTAGTTTTCTCAAAATAACGCACGGCGTTTTTCTTGTCCCGAATGCGGCGAGGACTGTCTGTCAACGTAACACTTGTGGACGTTGTACTATTCAAAATCGACTGTCCTGTTTGGTTGTAACCAGACCTAGTTGCAACATATCAAATTCGTTAAAAATGTTTGTGGTATACCTCTCTTGCTAACGTTCAAGCAAGTACGAGGACAGTTCCTCGTCTGGTTGGCACGGTGTTAGAATAATGTGACTGTGTGTTCATGGCATGATACACACAGTGAAGACAGCACTATTTTTTTTTACGTGGACACCGTCTCCATTTAAAGAAATGAAATACTGTCGGTTGGATGATAAACCCAACTTCTTTCTCAATTCAATAAACACCCCATTTCAAGACTTACAAAACGTTTCTTGTCTGACGCGGGCTCCGCTCCTTCCTCCTTGGACTCGCTTAAATAGTATGTGGGACCGGAATCCATAGCATTGACGGAAGCTTTAAACGATATTTCATCCGGGAATCTGCACGTGACTTTACATGGCCCTCCACAGCTCCACTGGACATTATTAAATATATACAATTACTCATTTGATTAAAAAGGGAATATATAAAATGATGGTTTTGTTTTGTTATCTCTGGAATAACTAAGTGATATAAATCTTATAGTAGATCACACCTGTTGAATAACTTAGTAATATTAATCTTATAGTAGATCACACCTGTTGAATAACTAAGTAATATTAATCTTATAGTAGATCACACCTGTTGGTGGGACAATAAACCCAGCAGAAAAAACAGCAAAACATTAGGTCACACTGCTAAACAATTTGAACTACTGAAAGTTAGCTGAATGTATTGTAGATCTCGTGGTACTGCGTAGAAATCAATCGGAACGCCTCGAATAATTCACGAATCATCTCTCGGATGTATGACGGGGAAACACCCGCGAAAATAAACAAGTCGGTGTCTATGACGTCATCAAAACAACAAAGATGAATGTTTTGTTATCTCTACTGAAAATGCAGTAACTTTCGTATATCTAACGAGATGTGGACAGTAAAATTGATAAATAAAAGATTATAGGACGAATTTATTTAATACACTACACCTGTCGCTTTGTGAAAGACATTTTTATGGTGTATTCTCCTTCCGGCGAACAAAACGATCATCAGATACATGTACATCCGAGGGATGAGGGATGAGTGTTCCGAGGACGGAATTACCCGAGGAGTTCCGATTGCGTAGAAATTGTAGTTCCAAATCTTATTTCGGTTTATGTTACAAACCATTTAGATATCCTTTATCACATTATCTTATGATTTAAACAGTCTTTTATTAATGGGGAAATAATTATATATTCAGTTGATACTTGAGAACATGGAAATCCTTTAAGCAAAGTATCGAAATGCTTCAAATATTTGTTACATAATCTGAAACTGCGGACATCTTAGTAACAGAAAACCCAATGATGAGTACTTTGACTTACAATAAGCTGGAAAAACATCAATTCATAGTATATATACATATATATATATATATATATATATATATATATATATATATATATATATATATATATATATATATATATATATATATATATATATATATGCAGCAATAAGAAGACTAACAGCTAAAGCAACAGCTCTTTCACAAATTTCAGAAGTTTTTTATTTTGAAAATGTGCAGAAGTCAAAAAGTGCACTATACCTTTGTTGTATTAAGTCTAATGTGCGGAAATCCTCCGGAGATAACCTCAGGGTACTGCACGGTTATCCGGGCCTCCGGTAACAGACTGGGGCCTTTGTTACGCAATTCGTACACGTGGGTGGTTTTGTATGTCGTCTTTTTATCTCGGACAGTGATAAACGATGGCTGGGACACACTGTGGATAGAAATTATGGGATGGAATAAAAAACGCAGATAGGATAAAAACACATTTTAAACTACTGGGTCAAAGGGCTAGAAGTTATAAACAAACTGATTATGATAATACAAACTTAAGTGAAGAAATTATTTTACTTTCTCCAAAACTATATATAGTTATAAATATATATATATATTATGGGAGAACATTTTTAAAATCTTGAGGTACCTCGTTTGGTTATAACTTAAAATTAAAACTAAGCGAGGTACATCAAGAGTTTATAATTTACTTGAATTACGAGGTTATTTATTATATAATTCAAGTTAAGTACTACACACCCAGAGAAGGAAGTCGACACTTTATTTCTGATTGGAATGGACACAGAATGAACATTATCTGCTGGCACCAATTCTTGGCTGAGCGTTGTGGTGTTGAATTTAAAGTTGAGTGTGTGTTCTGTGATGGTGTCAGGTACCCGAGTAACAAGCTTGAACCTGAAATAGAAATAAGATAAAACTCTTTGTGGTGTTGCCCCCAAATATTACCAAAGATTAACATGTACATAAGTTTGAAAACACGAGCACTGTTATTTCCATCTGCTTGGAGAACCGTGAAAAGTCGCAAACGCTCAAGAAAAAAATGTACTTACCAAACACAGTACTTAAATATTGTTTATTTCGAATGGCGATACATTTTATATTTGTACGTTATTGTATGGTTTATTTCGTAAGAATGTTTATTTATGAGTCGACGAGTCATATATTCAAGTGCTTATTGAATGACCCACAGTAGAATATGAAAAGGAAAACCAAAACATACCACAAAACATAGTATTGCATACTAATTCCTTTACGTTCCTGACAATAGTTCGTAAAATTACTTTGATAAAAGAACACAAATATAAGTGCAAAAAAACAAAAGTTTGATGCATAGTTAAAAAAAAGTAGTTCCTACCTCACTCCGGTATTATTCATCATAGGATTGCCGAATGAACACACCAACATTTTCTCGTCTTCCTCGCGCGGAGGAATCTGTAACTTGTACTGCGCTAGCGGTGAGTTGCCGTCCTTATCAAGAAGTGCCAACCCGTCCTCCTCGACAAAACCACAGGATATTTCGGTGTCTCCATATACCTTAACGACCTTCTGAAACTGAATGCCTGGTCATGGCACCAAATAATACCGTTAAAAGACACCTGTTTATAGCAACAACAAAAAATACCGTCAAAAGATGCCTGTTCACTGAACCGATTAATGACGTTACAAGATTCCTGGTCATGGCACGAAATAACATCGTAAAACGATGCCTGTTAATTGAACCGATTAATGACGTTACAAGATTCCTAGTCATGGCACGAAATAACATCGTAAAAAGATGCCTGTTATTTTCACCAAATAATGCCGTTATAAGATACCTATTCATTGCACCAAATAAAACCATTTAAAGATTCCTGGCTATGGCACCATATAATTCCGATTACAGATTCATGATCATGGCCACAAAATATCATTACTAAACTAACTGAATGATTAAAGACATCGGAAATGGACATTTTAGTGTTCCCATCTAGATAAGACCATGACTTGAGATCACGACTGGAACACTTAATCAGGATGTTACATACAATGTGTTCCATGTACGGGAGGCCCCGGGTTCGATCCCGGGCCGCGACATACCAAAGTCGTTAAAAATGGTGGTGGTATAGCTCCCTTGCTAACGCTCAAGCAAATATAAGGGTAGTTCCACGACTGGTTGGCCCGGTGTCAGGATAATGTGACTGGGTGTGGTATCATGCCAGGTGTTCACGGCATGCTATACACAGTGAAGGCAGCACTATATCTGCTTCAAGTGGACACCGTCTCCAGATAACTGAAATACTGTTGGTGGGACGATAAACCCAATAAACAAACAAACAAACATACAATGTGCAATAGGAAGTATTAGTAAAAACACTCTCACTTTTCCGGAAGGAGAAGAATATATTGGATCCGTAGCTTGGGTCTCCGGCTTTGCTGATCTGGACATCAAAAGTCAGATTGTTGTTGGTTCCAAGGACATAGAATTTGTCCTGGTATGCTTGGAATTCTGGGATCACGTTTAGGGTGAGGTCAGTGTTGCAGATGTTATCTGGACATGCTTTTTTAAACTCCAACTGTAATTACAACAAATAATTAAATTACTAATTAAATATGACAATATTGTTGTTATTTTAATACATGTGAGCTGTTCACGTACTTCAACACGTCTTCTTAATATATATACCGTTTGAATGAAGTATATATTTTTCGTTGTTTGAATCGATGAATTAGACACGAATTGCATTCCCTTGTTACGGTTAGTCCGATAGGGGCATAGGAACATGCACGTGGATTTCGTGCGGGGGATAGTTAATTCATTCAGCATTGGGACCGGCTAGCAAGCAGACGTGTCTTTTATTTTACTTTACGACATCCTTTGCATATATTGACATATTGTTTTGAAAGCCATGGCTTAACATCTTATTTGATATGATTTATATCATATTTAAGTTTGAGTTGTTCAGTTATAAATTAATAAATATGCGGTCGGTTGTTTCCCAAAGGCTTATACCAATAATGTGTTTGTTGTTTCGTGTAATCATAATAATATATGCACCTATCGGAGAGACTCGAAAGGGAAAGAAGATTCGATGTATGATAAGCAGTTGATTTTAGTAAGTGTAGTCAGCCGTGTGAGTAACATAAAACTTATTCTACTGTCATGAAGATATAATATTGTAAATAATTTTATACAATGATTCTAACTTCGGAATTATACGTCATTAATCGGTTCAATTAACAGGCATCGTTTTACGATGTTATTTCGTGCCATGACCAGGAATCTTGTAACGTCATTAATCGGTTCAATTAACATGCATCGTTTTACGATGTTATTTCGTGCCATGACCAGGAATGTTATATGATATAATATGAGTAATTCTGATTTCACCCTGTCTGGCAGATCAGATATATTGTATGGATTCTGTTAAAGAAAACTCTTACTTGCAGTACACGGAGTATTCCTTTTTTGTACATTTATGTTTCTGTTTTTTTTCCCTCCGTGGTTAGTACAGTAGTTTGACTGTAGTACATGTTTATGTACACTCTCTACCATCGGCTCATACATTCACCTCTGTTATTGACTCACTTAATGTCGGGACTACTTTCGATCCACGTGACTTTCAAAAAGTTTATTTACAAATGCGCATTAATATCACTATGTTATTCTTCCAAAAATAGTGCGCTTGAATTAATTAAATATCTTTAATTATTTACTTTAATATATGTCTTTTTTAGTATATGTTTATTCATTTTATGTAGAAGTATTATTTTAATTTGAAAATATCCTTAAAATAACACTTTAAAATTTCCGTGAAAAATCTTGACGTGAGCCCATTGCAGAGGTGTCTGAGAGAGGAACGAACGACAACTCTGCATGGGAGATTGGTTTATGTATTGATTATCCAAGATGGCGGTCATAAAGAAAGTAGTTTCGTTAAATAACGGAACACTGTAGGTTGGTTTCTAGTTCTAGACTGAATATTTTGTTGAGAACTATCGATTCACGCAAAATATATTTTCTTTCTTAGAATATTTCGATTCTTTGTATTTTATTTATTAACGATCAAGATGACACCTAGTGAACAAGCATCAACAAGCTACCGAGAGCTGTGTGAAATAATCGGAATATTTTAATGTTAGAAAATATGCTCTGCGTTAATGTGTAATTCTCAACAGCATTTAAATATTCTGGCTTTAAATGTATTTTCTGGCTGCATGGTTTTAAATCATCGTCGAAACCCACGTTCACTCATACCGCTCTAATACATGGCGGCCGTGGAATGATTGGCTGGTAAAAGTTCGTTTTTATGAATGTTTATAGCAGCCAGTTGTCTAATGAAAACGCGCGTTACATCGACGCTACTCTTCAATTGAACTCGCGAAGCCTGTTGTTTACGAATCGTAGTCATTTTATTGGCTGAATTTCCGTGCCGTTTTATACACGGAGCCAATCAAATATTTCATGTGTGTATTCATGAGAACAGTTTTCTGACGAAGAAACCCACGGTATACTTCTTAACGGAATATTTACCGTGGGTCTCGAGGAAGTGTTCTAAATACTTGCCCTAACTATTAGGGTTTAGCAAATGCCACCTACTGTAACGGAGTCACTCTGTAGATTCGTGTCGGGGTTGGCGCCGTTGAACTGGCTGACAATAGGACGTAGCTCCGATCCTGTGGGTCGCTGGTCCGTGTAATTAGTGTAGATTCGGACTGGTGTCACAAGGTCGGCAGTTGACTAAAACAGATGAAAGTGTAATCATTGTCTCTAAAATTAGCAAATAGAATGATAATACACTAAACATTGTAATATGTTTATGACTATAATTGTATTTATTATTATCAATTTATCATCATAAACAAATGTATTTCAGTTTTTTATTTCAACAATTTTCATCATGAGTGTATAGAGTATTATAACCGTAAATATCGACACTTAATATTTTATTAATAGTTCTATCTACAGTAAACGTTTCTTTCATTATTTTATTATTAAAAATGTAATTTTTATCCCATTTGTTAATACATAGGTGAATTCATCAACATTACATACTTGTATTCACAAATATTATCTAGACATATTCGACAAAGACATACACAACAGGACCAACTGTGCTTCCCAGGTGCGGGTCAAGATTACAGGCAATTCAAAACAAAAAAGGATGATTTTACGTCTTATATTGGCTTTTCCTGTATGGATCACAACGTGAAACCAGAGTTAATATTGGAAAGTGTTCAGTGGTTCTACTCAGACATAAGTCTGGGGTCTCCCTCCGCCAATAATTGGCTGGAAGTCACCAAAATGACCATAAATGTGTTGGTGTGATGTAACAAAAATAAATAATAATTTGCAAAATACGGCATGCTTTATGTAATAAGTTAAAAAAATGCGTAAAAAATGTAAAATAAATACGTAAATAAGTAAAATAAATACGTATAACACGCTTAATTATATTTGATAGAGACATATACACCGGATCGAATTTAAGCAAATACGCTTAAGGTTACTGGATAGTGACAAATTTGTTAGTTGCAATCACTCTGAAAAGTTAAGTATAGTTTATATATGAGCTGTAGATTATAAAGAACAAAAAAATCAGTGGGTTACCATTGAAATGATAATTTTATTGCCTCATGTGTATGGTTGATGTAAACAAGCAATGTTGCCATTTTTAGACATTAGCTTTATTATATCATATCAACTATATTTTTGTGAAAAAAGGGTAAACAAGTCTATATGGCAGTTTCTAACATTCAGAACAAATAAAGCTTTCATTTAAAACCAAACAAGGCTATCCCTGAAGTGATAATTACAACAAAAAATCATAATAAATAAAAATAAAATAATTAATTAAACTTAAAAATATAGAAAAAACTATCAGAACATACTTAATTTAAATGCAGAGTTCTTTTAACTTCAGATATAGATAGAACTTTTTATTCTGGTTAAAGTAAATACAAAAAATGTATGTGTTACCATACAAACTGAAGACCTATGGCTATATATTAATATTTTTAATTAAAAATATGCATAAAATATCACCTATTTTTATTTGAGATGCAGTAGTCTTTAAACTTTACACATAGATAGAAATCATTTTGTTGTACATATGAAAACAAAAAAGGTAGATTTTACCTTGTAAAATTTAAGAATTCGAGCTTATAATATTTAAAAAATACAATTTAAAAAAAAATGTAAAATATCACTCATATTTTCTTTTTTAATGCACCGGCCTGAACACTCAACATATAGGTAGAACACATTTTGCTGAATAAATCAACAACAAAAAAGGTAGATTTTTGGGGTAAAAATCAGGATGAAAGCTGGTCAAATATTTATATTTATATCTCTATTTTGCAACAAACTAAACACACAAACTGACATACGTTTTGGATTTAGTTGCAAAAGTCTCAATATAGTACATAGAAAATAACAATTATCATTATATGATACAGTTCTTCCCAAAACCAGATTCATGCAAATCTACAAACAAGAAAAGTGGCAGAGCCACTATAGAACACCCATGCAGAAATTTAAGGTGCAGCACAACGCCGTGATTGCGGGATAGTTCAAATCTCAACAAATCTGCGCGATCGTCTGCGCAGACGCTCCAAATTCGTCACTATCCAGTAACCTTAACAATCGGGTTAACGACCGGGTTTGGTCGACATACTCAAGATGAGGATGATTTTTCAGCTGGCATGTGGTGCGTTGGGGGTTTAACCCATAGATTTATCTAGCCAGATGTGCGCAAAATTGAGGACAATTGTGTGAGCGCGATGCACTTTAAAAATAGAAAACAACCACTAATTGTGTACGTACCCGTATGATGACGTTCTGTGATATACATGCCTTATCACCGTGGAACACACGCCCACTAAACTTCAGCGTGTTCATACCATTAGTTTCGAATTCAAGTCGGTAATATTCTCCCATATAGGTGTCTAGGGCCATTGTAATGTCCACATCTGAGGGGAAATATATAGAAAACAAATATAGAACAAATATAGAAAAGCTTTTCACACTTTGCATGATGCTGATGCTGCTGCTTATGATGATGATGATGATAATGATGATGATGATGATAATTATTATGATCATTATTATTATTATTATTATTATTATTATTATTATTATTATTATTTTTATTATTATTGTGACGTTGTTGGTGGTGATAATAATAGTAATAAATTAATTAACAATTATTAAAATGATAACAATTATAATACTTTTCCTGCTGCAATGTGCTATCAACACTACTACCACTACTACTACTACTACTACTACTACTACTACTACTACTACTACTACTACTACTACTACTACTACTACTAATAATAATAATAATACTAATAATAATAATAAAAATAATTATAATTATAATAATATAATTATTATTATTATTATTATCATTATCATTATTATTATTATTATTATTATTATTATTATTATTATTATTATTATTATTATTATTATTATTATTATTATTATTATTATTATTATTATTATTATTGCTATTCGTGAAAAGACTTTTAAGACTAACTCGGAGAAATTAAAATGCGATCTTACACCGAAATTAACAAATATCCTCTATATCATCATCTCGCCATCCTTCTCATCCGCCCACCACCCGCCCCCCCACCCCAAACCCACTCCTCCTGCTTATCATCATCATCAAAAACATCAGCATCACCAACAACAACATCAGCAGAAGCACCACAAACAACAACATCAGCAGCAGTAGCTGCAACAGAAACAATAACACCATCATCATCATCATCATCATCATCATCATCATCATCATCATCATCAGCATCGTTAACTTTGTCCTCAGCATTATCATACTCCCAACATTTTAGTCTTACCAATAAAGGGTACTGCTCGTAGAAAGTACTGGAAACACACATCTAGACTGAAGCAACGCATTTGGACACCTCGGCTCTGTGACATGCAAGTGGTTACGCCGTCCTTGTCAATAACGGCAACACGCGACACTAGTGAGAAGTCCATGTTGATCACGGGCAAGCCGTGTAGAAGAAACACTGTGTCAGACAAATAGGCGCCGATAGCGATATCTGAAAATAAATGTTTGTTTATTGTTTATTGGGTTTATCGTCAATAACGGCAACACGCGACACTAGTGAGAAGTCTATGTTGATCACGGGCAAGCCGTGTAGAAGAAACACTGTGTCAGACAAATTGGCGCCGATAACGATATCTGAAAATAAATGTTTGTTTATTGTTTATTTGGGTTAATCGTCCCACCAACAGTATTTCAGTTATCTGGAGAAGGTGTCCACTTGAAGTAGATACAGTGCTGCCTTCACTGTGTATAGCATGCCGCGAACACCTGGCATGGTACCACACCCAGTCACATTATCGTGACACTGGGCCAACCAGTCGTGGAACTACCCAATATTTACTTGAGCGTCAGCAAGGAAGCTATAGCACTACCATTTTAATGACCCGGGGCCTCCCATACTTGAAGCCGACGCTCTACCGATTGCGCTACCAGGCCCAGTGAAAAATAAATGTAAATATGATTGTATGCTTTGGTGTTGTTTTTTTTTTAATATTTCAGAGCCAATTGATGATCATTAGTTAAATACATGAACAATTTTACTTTGCAAGAAAAGCAGCGATGAAATGCATCGAATGTGATGAAAACATTATTTATTTCAAAAATGGTTACTAAACACATGGGAAAAAGAATTAAATAAGAATGTAGTTCTGATTTTTAGCATTGAACCATTTCTGTTTCTTTACTTTGGCAATAACTTTAGTTTTCAGTATCGATGTACATGTACATATTCTTTTTAGCATTGAACCATTTCTGTTTCTTTACTTTGGCAATAACTTTAGTTTTCAGTATCGATGTACATGTACATATTCTATTTACCTTTATGTCGACGATGGAAAAAGCACTCGAAATTATATTGCTAATGACAATTACACCTTTGGGTTTTTTCTTCGATAGAATAACATTTCACTAATTTAAACCTGTTGAATTGATTCATATTCAATGTCCACCCACAACATGAACTTCTATAACATGGTCCATCATATGGCATCATAATTTGCATCCGCATTTATTCTTGTTTTATTTTATTTATTTATTTACTTTTACAAGAAATAATTTATATATGTACAAGACTAATGAAATAAGGAACAACTTACACTAATCAAATTCGGATAAACTCTGTTGAATACACCTAAAAACGCTTCGCTAATAGAAATCAATAGAATTCCATAAATCGAAGTCTAATAAAAGTTTTCAACAGAGTACAGTGTGTACAAATTAATATGTTTGTGTGTTATTTTTGTTTTTGAAATACATTGCAGCGACTATTTATGAACATTATGGCGACGTCCAGCTATCTGGTGGAGGAAGACCCCAGACAGATGTCTGGGTAGAACCACCGGCGCACAGAAAGTCAGCTTGAAGACCTTCTCACATTATACCCTTCGGCTTGAGCAGGACTCGAACACACGCGGTGAAAGACGGAGAAGTTAGAAATCGGCGACTGTCTATGCATTACTTACTTCTAAACGCATACAGAAAAAGTATATGCATTTTCTGATAAGACATACAGGGATTAAATATCCATTATTGCAACTGAAGAAAAGGCGGCATTTCTTTGCTTAATATATCAGAATATGTAGACGTAAGCTTTAAGTAAAGCAAGTGTAATAAAAATAATACAGGATTTATACTACTGATACGTTGTATATTTAAATTTAGACGTGTATGCAAAATTTTAAGAAAATACTTTATCCAGTTTTAAATTTATCGATATTTCTTTTTTAAAATTGGTATTTAAGGTCTCTCTTTTTAGAAAAAAAAGACACCAAATATTATGTTATTTATGTTTTAAGAGAAGTGTTTTGATATTACATATTTGAAAAGAAAATACAGCATAAAACAAACCAAACATGTTATTTGATTGGTTTGACTAACTATCCCAGATATGTAAATAATTATTTACAAAGCCGTTTAAGACTAATTTTCCCATTTTTACTGTTTAATGTGCTTTATTAAAAAATCCACAAGCTTTTGAGAGGCACACGATTTATTTAATAATTTGTCGAAATGTTCTATCAAGAATATGATTGGTGTTGCAAAATTTAAAATAGTTTTACCAAATGGTTTTGATTCTTTTACATTGAACATACCAGGTAACGAATTCTCAATTCAATTTAGCACAAAGCACATAATTAAAATTCAATTAAAATAAAACTTATAAACTACGCATGTTTCCTTCTGAATCCGGCAGAGTGATGCAGAAATAATTGTCAAAGTAAAAAAAAAGGCAGGGAGAAAAAAAAGTTGACAATGCGTGCCCATACCGGGACTTGAACGCTCAGCTCCCAGGTTTGAAGCATTGCAGCATTACATTTGCTCTACCTTAATTTAAACTGTCTCCCCAAGTCTAGCTCGGGCACACAGAAAGTCTTAATAAAAGAAATCTCGAACTCACAAAATAGATGTACAATAAACAAAAGCCTCACCCTTAACGCCATCTGCATTCATATCTTCTGGTTTGGAGAAAGATATTCCGAATGACGTCAGGCCAGATCGCAGCTTCTCGGCCCCTATGCGTTGAGTGTACTGAGGCCAAACGCCTTTTTCACAACCGTTATAAACGTACACGGCACCGTGGCCTCCATCTTCGTAGGGAGCGCCGATAATGATATCTAGGAAGTCATTAAACAAAAAAGTTAGAAAACCAATTTTGAAAAAAAAAAGTTTCTTAATAATTGTATGTATATGAAATAACAAACGACCTATTTTTACATTTAACAATTTGTAAAATAACAAAATTTCACACACGCATGCAAATATGGATAAAATTCTTCGAATAGAAAAGATTGCAACTTACTATTCATATTTCTAACAATTTCTTAGCTTTCATTTTCCGCGCTTTAGTTGATTATCAACATACCGTTAAATGAGTCCGCATTGATGTCCCCTAGACTACCAATGGCTGTTCCAAACCGACTCCCTGGAGCCTTGCTTCCGGTAAGCGGGGTTGTCATTTGCTCGAATTTCTATTATAAAGACAGTAGTGATTTAACTAATCATCACACTTCACAACAGAATTAACTTAAATGCTTTAAGCTAATTTTGTGTAATTCTCCGAAAAGTATGCCAAAGCAAAGCTCTTCGGCTTTGACAAAAATATTTAAAAAATGTTGTTTTGTGTATTCACCATCGTTCAATCACAAATTATATTCCACAACCGCATTCCCGTAAAATGATATTCTTACCAGCATAGTCTATCGTATAAACAACATAGGATAGATCCAGTCCATGTTGGTATTATGCCGATTTAGCTTTTTTTCTGATATAGTATCGAAGATAAAAATACAAATCCTAATAGAATAGTGTTTTTAATTTATAATCCAAATTAAAGGTGATATCCGACAGAGTTGTCGTTATATGTGTACGTGTTTCATGTCACCCGCACATTATTCTGCAATATTACTTTAAAGTTTATGATTCACTTTTCAGACATGTGTAGGACATCAATAAACAGCATTGTTCGAGATCTGTTCAGGTAACAATGGTTTATTATGATGTTTAATGAAAATATTGTTGGTCCAAACTGTCGGGTATCACCTTTAAAGGCTGTCTCTAATTGACGCTCTGTTTTGTCTTGTTTCTTAATACGACGCTGCGTGTTTCTTAATACGACGCTGCGACCAGTAATGGTCATTATAGCGACGTTCAGCTATTTATGGTGGAGAAAAGACCTCAAACAAACCGCCGTGTAGAACCAACGGCGCACCGCATTAACTAGAAGACTTTTCCGTATTGAGTTCTTCGCCCCAAACGGGACTCCAGCCCACGCGGAAGTAGGCTCAGCAGTTAAAAGAGTGTTTTTGTTTATGGGGTTTATCGTCTCACCAACAGTTTTTCAGTTATCTGGAGACGGTATCCACTTGAAGCAGATATAGTGCTGCCTTCACTGTGTATAGCATGCCGTGAACACCACACCCAGACATATTATCCTGACACCGGACCAACCAGTCGTGGTACTACCCTTATATTTTCTTAAGCGTTAGCAAGGGAGCTATACCACTACCATTCTTTACGACTTTGGTATGTCGCGGCCCGGGATCGAACCCGTGCCCTCCCGTACTTGAAGCCGACGCTCTACCGATTGTTCTACCAGGTCCGGTAAAAAGGAGTGTTGTGTCGGCGACTCTACCACTACGCCACAGTCGCCCCTTGATAATCTGCAGTTTTTGGTCCGGTGTGTATACATAAAGCGGCGCGAAGTCAATGTTTCACGTGTTTAGACATGATTTTCTGGGTCAAAAACGATACATTTTGAGGACAAAATAATGGGTATTACTAAAGTAGTAAGTATTTTATTAGCATTTGTAATTAGTTGGCGGTATGTCAGTTAGTCTGTCAAACAGCAATATAAATATAGTTACGACTAACTTCAATGACAAAAAGTTCAACATAATTCTACTTTAAACAAGGGAAATTTTTTATATATATATTAACGAATTATTGCCATAAACTAAGCCACTTATTAGGATGCTGTTATTTGACAGTTATTTATAATTACGGTTAGATCCCGACCAAGATAGACGAAGACCGCCCCCTCGTCATGACCACGCCCCCTAGGAGGGCTAAACAGTGGCGCCCCGACCATCAAATCCTCATATCCGTCTCCATTTACATCAACAGTGCACAGAGAGGCCCCGAAAAATGCATTCATTGGAATCTAAAAACATGCGAATAATGTTTGTATTGTATAATGACACAAATAAGGGAAAATTCGATAAAGCTGTTCTTTGGAATCATTTAAACTTATAAACTACGTATGCTGTCTTCTTTATGTACCGTATAAGAAAATAGTAACAGAGTTAGGCTTTATAAACAGAGTGCATGACACTATATAAATAGTATCTGAATAATATAACAATTATTTGTATTAATAATATAATTTTGCAAGAACTACTGAGATAAAAATAGATAACGTGTTATAAGGAAATATCGGCTTCAATTAATAAAGGACACTTTCCTCAATAAAGTATCATTTTGGTTCACAATGACCTTGTCAGGAATTTGTTGCAACGACAAGAAAGACTGATAGTCCTATGCAAATTTTGAAATCGTTGCATTTAATAAAGTGAGATAACGGCGGCTTTTAGATCGATATACAGAGAGAAAGAGAGAGAGAGAGAGAGAGAGAGAGAGAGAGAGAGAGAGAGAGAGGGAGAGAGAGGGAGAATGAGGGAGGGAGAGAGAGAGGGGGGAGAGAGAGGGAGAGGGAGAAGGAGAGAGAGAGGGGGAGAGATAAAACACACAGAGAGGAGATAGACACACAGAGAGACAGACAGAGAAAAACAGAGACACAGGGAGACACAAGAGAGAGAGAGAGAGAGAGAGAGAGAGAGAGAGAGAGAGACAGACAGAGAGAGGGAGAGAGAGAGAGAGAGTCAAGTGTATTTACTTGTTCTGCTCCTTCCGCCTCGGAACCATTCAGAACGAGGTCGGCGTTGTCAAAGAGGAAAGCTGTTCGTTTGCTGCTATATAGGTATACCTGGTGACGAGGTGAAAAACATAGGAATTTTTATGTAAAAAAAATAAATGTTAAAAAGTGAAACAAATTTAAAGCAGAACAATTAATTACCGTGGTCACTAGTATCATCATATGAATCAGACGCAGTTGTAGCAGTAAAAGTACCACCCGTATTACCAAAACCACTTTCACCACCAACAACATCATCTCCATCATTTACAACAAATCATCAGCATCACTATAATCAACAACAATAAATATAACATCTACAACAACGAAATAATCACCACCATCATCATAAACGACGTTACGAAATGTATCATCAACGACAACAAAGTCATCACCAACATACTCATAACCAGCACAATCACTGTCATTAGCAACAACATAATTAACAACAAAATGCCCACTTACCCTTCCAGTAAGCTTGTCGCGCGGTGCACCCATTGCAAAATAAATCGTCCCGTATTTAAAATAGTCCCCACTTGACATAGCGTAACCTTTGGAAGAAAAAAACACTCGTGTTTTTATTTACATTTTACAACGAAATAGGCATATTTAAACAGTTTTTAAATTAAGTAAATATCATGTTCATTTGATGTAATTGAATGCCATAGACACTATGCTATTAACTGCTATAAACATGTCATCAACTGTACCTAAAATACATTATTGCAGACATACAGTACCATGTACTTGTTGTTGTTCAGCTTTTGTAGTTGTTGTTGTAGTTGTTATTGTTGTTTTAAAATACAGAATGCTTATATGGCAATTTGATACTATAACTTTAAGACATGGCATTTCTTTTTTTTGCATCTTATAACTTACATAGTGTAATATATGTAGAAAGCCGGTAAGTAGGCGAATAGAATAAGCAATGTGTTTTTATAAACTGAAAATTTATTCTGCTGTGTAATATAATTCTGATATACAATTTCGTTTGGAGATTTGTTCGTTTGTTTGTTGCCAGGTTTAATTGTTGTTGATTTGTGTTTTGTTGTTTCTTTGCTGTTGTTGTAGTTGTAGTTGTTTTGTGTTTTGTTGTTGTTTTTGCATGTGTTTGTCAAATGCCACTCACATGCAACGAGTACATAATCTAATGAGCGACATTTCACTGAATACAATTCCACTATCTGCTAAAAGACAGGCGATAAAGTCTAAGAATTCCAACTAAAATGATTTACCTTCTTTGCGGACTCCCTTTGATATTATCTTACAAGGGTGACTAATTTTATTTCACAAATATTCCCCATTGTATGTATGTAAGTCTTTCAATCTTTCATATATCGAGAGATGGTGTGCAGTTCCAGCAGTTTTTATTCTGCATTCGCTGTGACTTGAATGCTGTGAACATCTGGCATTGTACACGTATCACTTACGGTTAGATTATCGACTCACAGGACCAACCACTCTTATATTAAAGGCGGTATCCGAGAGTTTGGGCCAATTTTTTTCTCAAATAACCAAATTAGTCAATGTTTCCTAAAAAATGTCTAGCAAAATGCTGTTGACTTATGCACTAGATCTATGTAAACGGTGGAGCATAAATCCCTTGTCATTGCAAAAAAGGTATTTCCTGTCTGAGCCATCTGAGGCACGCTGCAGAGATAGATATTTTTACACTTAAAAAAACACGTGATAACTTACTTTCTAGATCGCATTATATAGACATTCGGTTAATCCGCTATGACATCGATATCTATTTTTAGCAGAGTTCGCTATTGTGCTTATTTATAGCTTGTGGAAAAAAACACTTTTAGAGTGCTGTTGTGTGTTGTTGTTTTTTCACGATTTTTACTGCGTAACAATTACAGTAGCGTTTAAAACGGTCTTAACGTAAATAAACTATGAGCTTATTCAAATGTTTTGTCCGAATTCCACAAAGCATCGGTAAGATATTCTACATGTATTTGATACAGGCAAACTGTCGAATACCACCTTTAACTAAACATTAACCTATCACTCATAGCATCTTCACGTGTCAAAGATTGACCAATCAGCATTCGGTGATACTATTTATAGCTTTCCGTTAGCAAATGAGATAATGTTATTAGTAATGCATCATACGTTTAAATTTTCAAATCCAAAGGGCCAATGACCCATGCGGCATACATGTACAATGTTTACAAAACACAATGTACACATGATCAGACGAAAAAACATGACAACCAGTAACGGACAAATTTATATGGTTGGAAAGACTATTGTGATACAATTTAACCACTAACGAGAGATCTTCTATTCTCACATGCTTAATATTTATTATTATTATTATTATTATTATTATTATTATTATTATTATTATTATTATTATTATTAGGACCGGCCGCAATAGCTCAGATGGTAGAGCGTCGGCTTGCGGATCGGGAGGTCGTGGGTTCGAACCCCGGCCGGGTCAAACCAAAGACTTTAAAGTTGGTAGTAGTGGCTTCCCTCCTAACGCTCGGGGCTAAGGGGACAGCATTACGCCTGACTCGTCGGTGTCAGTATAATGGACCGGCCGGGTTCAGTCCCTGGGCACCTCATAAGTGCCCCTGTGCTATAATGATAGAAATGTCGCTGCGCAGTATCGGCAAAATGTCGGCTAATCCCTTAAATCCCTTATTATTAGGTGGGAGATAAATGCAGATGGTACAAATCTAAATATTCACAACAACTCGTTTGGATTGTCTCCCTTGTTAAACAGGGGTGTTATGCTCCATTTTGCAATTAGATGAAGGATATTAATTAAACAGCTTTTTCTGGTAACTTTTCAGGTAACGATAATTTATATGGTTCTTCTGAGAGAAAAAAAAAACTTATTCAAGCAGTCGGGCACCAATTTTAAGATTTGCACTTCTTGCATTTTTGAATCAAGAAGTGTCCAATAATAAGAACACCTTTAAAAGATAAAAAGAAATACATGTTATTCAAGGCAAAATATAATCTATTAATTTGGGATATATTTAACACATTTGTTAAAACAAGGAATATGCTCCTACCAGCGGCGTTTAGTATTCAGTTACATATGTAATGCTTTAGCATTAGATCATTGCCTTAGCTAATCATACGGTTTGAATTATTCTCATTGCTAACGCTATGACGAAATTTATTGTCAAGGCCTGAAACGGAATATGACGATTTCTCCCGATGACGTTTACGAACAATTGTCATGGTAAGCCCTAATACCGGTGACCTGATTTTATTTCAAACTACTCAGCACACCATTCTTTTAACACAGGAACCTTATCATCAACAAGATTATTTAAATTCGTATGCACTATCTTACCTTTAGGCCAATTGGGGATTTTCACAACGGTTTTCGGGTCAACAACAGTACAAAAGATTGTGAATTAATAATGAATAACAATCTACCTATTTTTATAATAGCCTTATATTGGCTGGGCGTCATCAAGGCAATTGCATAAATACCACTACTATTTTTTTTTGATTGACATGTCGCGGACATTGTTTGAACCAGCGCCTGCAACCCACAACCAACAATCGCAGTCCATTGAACCGGTACTCTACATGCTTAGTTATTAGGTCCTACTTCTTTAAACTGAACTAAATAATTTGTTCCAAAAACCCTTTGAAATCATTTTTGATAAGTTACCAGCCATTTCTGAGTCCTCAGTAGGAGCCTCCTGGTAGTGTGTGATGTACAGGTTGGTCTGTCTTTGGTCCACGAAGCCGCCGGTCCAGGATTGAAGCCCCGGAGCACCCATCAAAATATCCTGACCCTGGGGGAGAAGAGTGGAGAAAAGTTGTAAGTTTGATATTTTTGGTTTTGGTTTTGAGGCTAAAATGTGAAGTCATTAGCACTGACAAAAGGAATAGAGTATACGCTGTGGGACTGTTTACATAATCCATTACAGAATTGAAAAAAATAATACAACTAACAATGTTTTCTAGCCTTCACATTTCGTCAAAACTTGCCAAATTACATTGTTTTTGACATTTTATGCATTAAAATATTGATTTCCAGTCAATTCCTGTACAACAAGGTCAAAGGTACACCGCTACCTCGGTAAGAGCGCACACCGCTACCACGGTATGAGCACCTATCGCTACCTCGGTATGAATACACACCGCTACCTCGGTATGAGCACACACCGCTACCTCGGTATGAGCACACACCGCTACCTTCGTATGAGTGTACACCGCTACCTCGGTATGAGCGCAGATCGCTACCTCGATATAAGCGTTTTTATGAGAATAGTAACTAATAGCTAATACCATTGCCTTGCTATTTGAAAATCAACACATTAACTAAAAAGATACCTTAATCTTTTATTTTATCAAACAAATGAAAACCTACAGATAAAGTACAATATATTATGCATAAACCTCAGGGGCGGATTCAGGAATTTTTAGAGCGTGTGCGGGGGACCAGAAGCTGCTAAAACTTTTTTCTTGAGTCAAAACTGTTTGTTTTCTCGGCAACAAGATAACCTATTATCATATTTTCCATAGGATGTAAGGAGAGGTCAAATTGAGAGAGGGAGGGGGAGGGGGCTGGTAGCATGCTTCGTCAGGTAAAGTGTTAACATCTAGAAGCAAAAATTGTTTTTTCCTTTATTTCAGATGCTTGGCAGTCATTCATAGAAATTATCTTTACACATATAGCTTAATTTCAATGCGTTTTTTAAAACATATTAGGCGTAAATACGCGCTTTCAAGTCTTATCTGTAGCATTGGGCATATAGGTGTCAAAAATATTACTAGTGCCATAAAGATGTGACACACAGGAATGTTAGAAAATGTCTTCATGGAAGGTATTTTCTGACAATGTCAGTGGCGACCGGACCCCACTTGACCCCGCCCCATACCCTCACACCCCATCCAACTAGATCCTCCCATGTGCATTTCAATGTCAAAAGGAGCATAATTATGAAACAACTATACCTGTGTGTAATGCACGGAGGCGCCTAGACCGCCCATGCCGTAGTTGTACTTTATCTCCTTGTCTGGACCCACGGTTTCTGTCTGTTTTACGGCATTAATAAGGGCGGGAATCTTTCGGACGTTGTTGCTGTTGAAATCCAGGGGTAGCTCGTAACACATTCCGTTCATGAATGGACTTTCACTATTATATCGGTTATACCATCGATGAGCACACGTCTAAATGGAGAGAAATCCATATTTAAACAAGAGGTCTTTGATGCGAAGCATCAAAGGCGACGCAAAAGTGGAAAAGTTAAGCAGACATATTTGAAAAGCAATGGCTTTTATTTGAACGTTTTCGGTATACTATAAATCTCGAAAAAAAATGTATAACGTAAATTCCTTAGACCATGGATTTGTTTAAAACAAAATAAAAAAAACTGCGGCACTATATAATAGGTTTAAAGCTGTTACAAATGTAAAAATAAAATCAAAATTATTATTTAACTATAATACAAAAATATACAAGCTGAAATTGCACATATGCAGTACAGTATTTATCTGCCTTTTACACACACGCACGCACGCACGCACGCACACACACACAAACACATACACATAATACTTATAACAATGCCGTTCTCTTTGAAAAACAGCTATGTCGCATTTATAGACAAACATTTGACGAATACCGACAAAAGCTAAGTTCTGCGCACTGCATAACATGATACGTCTATTTGCAGTATGCACATTCACGTTAAGGCAAGGAAACATGCAACCAAGACAACATATACATTTACATTGTAAACGTTTTGCAACGAGCGCAAGGGTCATAATGATTATTCATAGGTCGCGGTTTGTTGCGTTTTGTCTTGTTTGTTGTTGTTTTTGTTGTTGTTGTTGTTGTTGTTGTTTTTGTTTTGCGGATTCCCATTTAACAAACAAAGAGTAAAGTACGATGTTTTTATTTTGATTTCACATTATTTGTTTTGTTTTTAAATGTCAGTTGGCACAAATATTTAGCTGAATACTGTCATCAAGTACATCAAAACCATGATTGTGTAATGGTTTAAAAAGATGTCCAAAATCATTTTTTAAAAAACAAAGACATATTGTATATCTAATATGGTGTTGTACTTGTACAGCACTAGGTGCACGTAACTATTAATGGTTTGTCCCTAGCAAACACCCATAGGTTAAACTACGAAATGAATACGGTGGTGTGAAATAAACCATGACAGGTAGAAAATTCGAAATATTAATTATGCAAGCAACCCCTGTCTGTAAGGCCAAGATGTTATTTCATAAAAATTCTGTTAATCATAACTATTATTGCAAAGAATGTTCCACATTTCGAAGTAATACGAGCGTAAATGCTAAGATTTGGGTTCAGCTTCAATAGTATATGAATCAATCAAATTTTGGAGCTTAATCTTAAATCCGAATCAACTGCATAATTTCCGGTAAGGACCAGTACCTCAATAGATACTATTTGCTAAAATGTATTTTTAATGAACATGCCCAATGTCTAACACCTGGTGATAGGTTTGGGGTTCGACCCCGGCATCCTTTGACCCGGTGTCAAGGGCCCTACCGCTAAAACACCCAGGCCATTTTGGTCAGACCGTGCCGTCAGTCGATAGGTACATACCAGTATGCCTTTGTTGCTTTTGACGTCAATCGAGACTCCAAGCCATTGGTCATCCCGGCCGTGGTTGAACGAGAGACTAGTGCTGTTCAGTGTGGCTGAGTCTGAGCCATTTTTGTCTGGAATATAAACATGTTGTGTTGTTGTTTTCTGTCAGTGTTGTTTTTAACAACAAGGATTAGCTACTCGTAACAGCCCACGTGAGTTCAAATCTTAGTCTGGACTATACTTTCTAGGTTTAGGTTTTCGCTGAACTGTTGTCACACGGTGGTTCAAGATCTAGTCCAACATTAACCGACTTTAAACAGCCATTCGGCAAAAAGGCCGACGTGGTTTGTTTGTTTTATTCTTATTGTTATAAATATCGCACCGACACAATTATGGCCATTTTTGCGACTCTAGCTAATTATTGGCGGAGGAAGACTTCAGAATAATGTCTAAGTAGTACCACCGGCGCTACACACGTAAGCTGGAAAACCACCCCGCATGAAAGTTATCGTCTTGGTAGTGACTCGAACCAACGCGGTGAGTTGGCTGGGGAGTTACAAGTTGGCGACTCTAACCGCTCGGCCACTGGCGCGGTGGCGCCCCACGACTGGGGTGCTTAAACCGGTTAACATGGCTCTAACCTGGAATTTACTGAGGTGGATTTCCAATAAAAGCAGCGGAAAGAAAACATGTCTACATCTATTTGAAACTAAAACAGCCCAAGTAATGGCGTATACTTAGATTTAAGCCATAACGTTGTAAAATAAATTAAAAAAACAAAACATATACGTATTTAAAAAAAAACACGAGAGATTTTCTGCATGGGAGATGTATTGTTTTAATTAGAACAGCTGAACAAAATTCTAGATTGCCAGAGAAATTAAATATTTAAATGACGGACAAATGTCATCTAAGGTGAAATGTAAATGTTTGTAGCATCCTGTTCATGTATATATATATATATATATATATATATATATATATATATATATATATATATATATATATATATATATATATATATATATATATATATATATATATATATATATCTATATATATATATATATATATATATATATATATATATATATATATGTGTGTGTGTGTGTGTGTGTGTGTGTGTGTGTGTGTGTGTGTGTGTGTGTGTGTGTGTGTGTGTGTGTGTATATGGGGTTTTACGGCACACCGACACTTTACAGGTCATACGGCGCCGAATACAAAGTTAAATGTGAATAGAGCATAATCAGGTTAAAACCAAATTAAATAAATTCATATCTGGCAAAATTAACATTAGCACCGTGTTACCGATGTCACATAAAGAGTGTCTGGAAATTTAAAATCGATGGAAAAAGCTTAACTACTGAACAATTTGCGTGGGAATTAGCTTGTATGCCAATCGCGTACGGTCCGCAAATTTCTGTAGTAAATCTTAAATGTCGAAGAAATATGCATATCTATCTATTAAAAGGTTTTTGTAGACGTCTGTGGTAATTAGTGCAGTCTGTCCTTGCAAACGAATTAGTGCAGTCATGCTATATAAACATAACAATCAACAATTGCTATAATATAAGTAAGTTTTTAATTGTGATTTTTGTCGCAGTTCTTACGTTTATGTTGTTGTTGTTTTTAAGTTTAAGTGGTAGTTGTTTTTAAAAAAAAAAGGAAACCAAACACCGTAACAGATATAACAAAATGGTCATTTTACTGCTAAAATAGCATAAACATAACCGTTAAAAATACAATCACTTTATAAAGCTGTGATGTCACAGAGACATTTTTAAAACCAGTAATAATTTTAAGGGTCACTGTTTTCGGCGGCTCAATAACTTTCAATTCACATCCGCCTTCGCTAGGTAACCCTTCTTTTAACACATCTTTAGATGTAGATGTGCTTAGCTTGACAGTGAAGAAGAAAGTTCCTTTCTATGTGGCCAAGGTCGTCTGCACTTTGGAGGCTGAATGGGCAAATCTACAGCAGGCATTGATCCTGGGTTATGGGAGGGATGGGGTGATACATACCCCCACCAACCAGGTAAAAGAGAAGAGTTGTGAAAACACATACATACAAGCTTACAAATGCTAAGCTTTTAAAGTATATTTTGTCTGTTGACTGCTTAGGTCGAAGTTAGGGTCCCTTACTGTTGTTTTTTTATTAATAATATTAACCACTCCCACCAAACCAAGATTTTCTGGATCCGCCCCTGGTCTACAGAGTCCATATAAGAGAGGTGTCGCTGTAGAAAGGTGTATTTGACTTACTATAAAAGAGGTGCCGCTTTACAAAGGTGCATTTGACATACTATGAGAAAGGTGTCGCTTCACAAAGGTGAATTTGACTTACTGTCAACGAGTATTTCTCTCATGGAGAAGCTGTTCTTGTCAGTGAAAGTGACCTTGTAAATTGCCCCAGATCGGCTAACGTCTGGTAGGTAAGTGCTATGGTCCATAGGGGCTCCCACAAGGATCCTGTGAAAGAAATTGTTGTTTTGTATCAAAAGCATTGTTAACATTGACACATATAACTATAACTAACCATTAAAGGTGATATCTGACAGTTTCCCTACATGTAATACATGAAACAATAGCTTACCCCTGCTCTGTAGAATTTTGTGCATATTTGTGGCATGCATACACTTTTAATTTACAAGTAGTTGAAGTAAAGACTGTTTATAACATTGCCTCACTTGATAGACAGTTCAATTCATAAAATATTTAGTTTTAAATAACTATTATTTTCAAATCTTTAAACAGGTTCGATGGGGATTTCAGCTAAAACATATCGGCGTCAGAGCTGACTACATGGAGGATAATGTAATGGGAGCTCAAAGATAGTTGTCACGTGGTTTTTTTATTTTAAAAATAGCTGATGTGCAGCGTGGCTGAGACAGGAAATACATTTTGTAATGACAAGTGGTGTATTATGCTTCATCTTCACATGGATGTAGGTCACCAATGAACATCCTTTCGAGTGGTCGTTTTCAGGCAGCAATAATTAATTTCGTTGCAAGAAAGAAAAAGTATTGGTCCAAACTGTCGGTGACCATCTTTACAAAGGGCGAAAAATTTCATAAAATGATAGGTTATTGTTATCCCCAAAGAAATTGTAATATATTATAATAAATAATACTATGATGGTGGTTTTGGTGGTAGCAATGCTGCAGTGGTTGGTAGTGGTAGTGGCGGTGATGGCGATGGTCGTCGTAGTGATGATGACAAGGACGACAAAGACCAAAGTAAAAACAATCACGATGCTGATGCTGAGACTGCTTAAGATGATGACGATAATGATGATGATGATGATGATGATGATGACGATGATGATGTTAATGATGATGATGATGATGATGACGATGATGATGATAATGATGATGATGATGATGAATGTAAGATACCGAAAAACATATATAATTTTGTGACTAAGCACGATTATGTCTGTGAATTGCCTAGGTGCCATTATGATAGTCTGACCTTGGGCAGCTATGTTTATGTTATCATCTTCTTGTGTCTCACAAATATGTTGTCGTAATTAGTTGCCTATAACTGTATCCTATAACATAGACTAGTATTGGTGTGAGTACAATGTACATTTGTTCTTCAATCACGACGCCGCATATGCATTTTCTTAGTTATAGTCACATGAACATAATCTTGCATATGCTTCAATTGTGCTCTTATGTAGCTTTTAGTGAAGTATATATACTTCGTGATTATGTATGTATATATAAATAACCAAGTGAATAAATTTGTATGCGGTAACATGTCCCGTTCCAAGTTTTTGTTGTTGTTGTTGTTGTTTGTTAGTGTTTGATTTGGTTTTGGTTTTTGTTTTTTTTTTTGTGTTTTTTTTTTTGGTTTGTTGTTGTTTTGTTGTTGTTGTTGTTTTTTGGGGGGTGGGGGTGGGGGTGGAAGGACGCGGGATTTTAAATGTCAACTTCACAAGTGAAATAAGAAAACGAAAATATCTCCCCTTTTGTTAGGCAGTGCTGTTTGACGTTCTGATATTGTTTGCAGATATGAATGCTGATGTTTTTCTATATCATTATACGAAAGGTAAAATATACCCTTTCCGCTTAACTAAAATTTTGCGGGAACATTAAGCTCCTCAAAGGTTAGCTTCTAAATACGCCCCATATATTAGGTATTTTTTTAACAAGAAACACAACAAATATGCTTCAATTAAAATACGTATGTAATCTTTTCGGTTTGTTCTTTTGCACATTATAAACGTTTCTGTAATAGTTTTACATAAAATACTAAATCTGTCTCATTGTTGGTCAAAATAAACAAATGCAAAGCAATTAAATAGCCCCGTAGGCTTGTGTTATCTATAATAACATGTGTTGATATTTTAACATTTGAATTTATTGTTATAAAAATAAACAATAATAGTCTTCGGCGCCACTAACATTTATCCACAAATCTTACATCACACATTGCAATGAACTTGCTGAGCAATATAGGTCAACACCAGACAGAATGACCTGATTTTAAAGGTGGTATATGATAGTTAACCTGTATCTAATATCTGTCACAATATCTGACCTTTGTTTGGGGTATTTGTACAAAATTTCTGCAGAAAAAGCATATTTTAGTCTAAGCTTTGACCTTGTTTTAACAGTATCCCAATTTTAGGGCAGTAAAACTCGTAAAAATCAACACTTAAATTTTCATTCTTTTCAAATCTATAAAATAAGAACGAGAAGAATTCCTGCTAAAATAGTTATCGACGTCACAGTGAATGACGTAGATAAGCTACAACAATAACGGTCACGTGCTTTTCTTGGTTTAAAAATAGCAAACTGTGCATCATGGCTCAGATAGGCAGTACATGTTTGTAATGACGATTGTTACGTTATAGTTCACTTTTCAGACAGGTGTAGGACATCCATAAACAACATTTATTCAGGTTACAATGGTTCATTGTGAAGTTTAATCAAACTATGTTTGTTCCGAACAGTTGGCTACCACCTTTAAAGCACATAAAGGAGTCTCGACATGGACTACATTCAAACATTGCTGACATTAAAACGTTATACAAAAAGATGCCTGTGTTGATATTAGGCTTTCTTCATGATGTTTATAAACGTGTATATGTAAAAATAAAATATAATTATATAAATTAATATAACATAATATTTATTAATACATGGCAGGGGCGGAGCCGTGAATTTTTATTAAGGGAAGGGTTATTGTTCAGCTATCACTAGAGGTGCTAGTAGTGTTGGAGGGGTGGGGATGAAATGTATTAACAAAATAGAGGTATTTCCTGCATTTCAGTAGCTGCTAGAAACTGTTTCTATGAGTCCAAATTGTCTGTAACCTCAGCAAAAGACCATCTATAATCATATTTTCATGGCATTAGGAGAGTGGTCAGATTGAGCGACAACCATCGGTACAAGTAAGTATAAGGGGTATTGGGGCATGCTCTCGCATAAAAGAGTGTTAACATCTAGAAGCCAATATACTTTCATGGATGGTATCTTTTGACAATCTCGATGGAATGGGGGGGGGAGGGGACACCACCGCTAGATCCGCCCATGCAGTGAACTATTTTACAATGCGGAAGCTTTATTAACCAAAATCGACTTATTGTCAAGTATAATATCATAAAATAAAGATAAATAAAATCTAGAGACGGCACTGTCAATGTATAGAATGCTTGCTGCGGCTAATAACTAACCTCACCAGAGGTCAAACGGTGAAAACCATGACAGCAACTTTAATCATCGTCGGTATTTTTATTATACACATGAGCATAGTCTATTTACGCAGGTATACTATGCTTATCTCTGAACCTATGTAGCCCGTTTTGAGAGGTTAGACAAATAGTGTAGATCTATGGGCGAAATTCCACTAACGTTCACTTAGCGCTCATCGTCGGTTATCCCCCGTTACATTACTCCGCTATGCTGCGTTATGTACCCGTGGGACCAGGAAAATCTCGTAGTCATGAATAATTAATGAGGCAGTTTCATTGGTGCCATAAGGAAACCACCATGGACAACTAGCCAATGAAATTACGTTTTACATCTAAGGTTCGGTTTACCATTCAAAATGGCGACCTCCATGAGTAAACATGTGCGTTGGTTTCTATTTTTAGTAAGAAAATGTACGACGTCATTGAGATTGAAGAGTATTTTATTGTAACATGCGATTTCACAATCGTACCTACTCGGCGATCTCCGGCAAGCTTCGGAGATAATGCCTCGTATGTAATTGTATGAATACACCAGTTGGTGATTTGCCCCGGCGAATAACTTGTCATTGCATTATGTAAACAAAGATGGCTGACTTTTCAAAGTGCATGCAGTACGCTTTAGATATAATGGAGATTCGATACTCCTTGAAAGAAGAGCAGATTGCTTCGTCGAAGAATATTTCTTAGTTGATACTGTATGTATATTACCAACAGGATTTGGTAAAAGTGTATTATACCAGTTATTACCCTGCATGCACTCGGATCACGCTTCGGTGATGTCTATATTCCAAGCTTGCCGGAGATCGCCGAGTAGGTACGATTGCCGTTTTGGAAGTAGTTCGTCAATATGGCGGCGACCGCATTTCCAATCGTACCTACCCGGCGATCTCCGGCAAGCTTCGGAGATAATGCCTCGTATGTAATTGTATGAATACACCAGTTGGTGATTTGCCCCGGCGAATAACTTCTCATTGCATAATGTAAACAAAGATGGCTGACTTTTCAAAGTGCATGCAGTACGCTTTAGATATAATGGAGATTCAATGCTCCTTGAAAGAAGAGCAGATTGCTTCGTTGAAGAATATTTCTAACTTAGTTGATACTGTATGTATATTACCAACAGTTATTACCCTGCATGCACTCGGATCACGCTTCGGTGATGTCTATATTCGAAGCTTGCCGGAGATCGCCGAGTAGGTACGATTGCCACTTTGGAAGTAGTTAGTCAATATGGCGGCGACCGCATTATTTCCGAGGTGATTACGTAGAGGACGGAATTACCCGAGGAGTTCCGAGTGCCGCATTATTTCCGAGGTGATTACGTAGAGGACGGAATTACCCGAGGAGTTCCGAGTGGCGATTTCATTGGAAGAAGATTGGTCTCCCCTGCCTCATGCACATTCATGAAAACGAGATTTTGCTAGTCAAATTTCCCACGGTATGTATGAAGTGTAACGGAAGAAAGTACTGTGGTTGCCGATGATGCTTAGCGCTAAATATACCCTATTTAAACTTTGTATCCAACAGTTTTCCTCTATCTGAAACATGAAACATTATCTTACTCATTGTTATGGGAAATATGTGCATAAAAACAGTTTAAATAAAGGCCATTTATAACATTATCTCATACAATTCAGGAAATATAATCGCTTTAAATGTCCATTATTTTCTAATTCTAAAAAAGCACAATGAGGATTTCAGCTAAAACAGAAAACGCCGTCAGACCTGATAACCAGGATGATAATGACACGTGATATCATAAGTAAGTGGTCTCGGGGTTTTCTTAGTTTTAAAAAATCCGACTGTGCAGTGTGGTTTGGGTAGATTATACATTTTTGTATTGACAGGGGCATGTTATGCTTAATATTTTATACAGATGTTGAGCACAGCATTTTGTGGAATCTTTTTGGTAAACAATAATTCATTAAGTTGCTTGAGAAAAAGAACTGACCCAAACTGTCGGATATCACCTTTAAAACTTTAAGCGTCAAAACTAATTCCACCAATGCATTTTTCCACTTAACAACTTAAACTTGCTCCTTTCATTAAGTCGTTACCGGTCGTTTCCTCAAATTAACGTGCAATACGAGCGTCACGTGTCTGCTGGGAGCTGAATGATGAGGATACGCGATATGTATTGCTGTGATTGTAGCAATATACATATTGATTTTCATGTAATTGTAAGCAAAGATATAACTAAATTTGGTATTGGGGATCAATATGAAGGTGGTATCCAAAAGTTATGACCATATTATTTATTTCACACAATCAAAATAATGTATTGTTACCTCAAAGGATCACCGTGAAATACTGTTTATTGATGACCACAATTATGTGAAATGTGAAGCACAACCCCGTTCTCTCCATCACAAACATGCATTTCCTGTCTTAGCCACGCCGAACATGTATATGGGATTTAGATTTGGGATTGGTATTTGCCGGCATTTTTGCCGATACTGTGCAGCGACATTTCTATCATTATAGCACAGGGGCACTTATGAGTTGCCAAGGGAATGAATCCGGCCGGTCCATTATACTGACACCGACGAGTCAGGCGTAATGCTGTCCCCTTAGCCCCGAGCGTTAGGAGGGAAGCCACTACTACCAACTTTAAAAGCTATGGTTTGACCTGGCCGGGGTTTGAACCAAAGACCTCCCGATCCGCAAGTCGACGCTCTACCACTTGCGGCGGTCTCACGTGTATCCAGTTTGAAATAATGGCCAATTTTCCCCCCGAGACAGGGCAAGATCTTGTCACATGTATTTGATATAAGCAAATTGTCTGATACCACATTTAATAATAAATGTGGCTTGATAAAGATTCACATCTTGTGGCTGTGCTGGAATTCGGATAGCGGTTTTCAATGTAAGGGGATTGTACGATGTGAAAATTGTGGTATTAGAATTCAAAAAGAAGCGAAATACGAATTACGATTAATGAAGCTGCTATAGATAGTGTCCATGTAATGTCATAGACGCTGATAAGACAGTTTAAGGCAGACGCTAATTCAGGCCGAAATCGGGAAAATCTGTGCTGTATTAAACTCACCACTGTGTCTTTATTTTTCAGTCTATTTCACTAAATTTTATATCAAATTTAACAGCTTTCATGAAATATTTTAAATCTCAAAACTATATTTTGATAGTTTAAAAGGTAAAAGGAATACTACCACAAAAGATACACTGTTCATTTTGTTGACGGATGAGCCAATAACTTTTTTTATTTCTTCGTATTAATTCTTTGAGCATTTTATCAATTTTAAAAATATTGTATCCTTAAAATATGACATTTAAGAGCTTTGGTGTATAGCTTTTAACTGTTGGACCACAAATAAGAAATTACAAGAAAATAATATTTACACTTCTTTAAAATTCATTCTTTTAAAAAAATTCTTGAGGTTGCCATCAAAGATGGCTTCCAAGATAAGGGATCTTAACTGATGAGGGAAGAAGACGAATACGAATCATTTTAACTGGAAAGTAGGCAAAACTTTGATATTGATGTTACAGAAGATAGAAAATCAGTAGAATAATAATAAAAACATAAGGCTGCGGCAAAGGCAAAAGAGGAGAATAAAAGAAAGAGAAGAAAATTGACAAAAACATTACGACGATGCTGCAAGACAGAAAAATATTTGGAAGAAAAAGAAGAAGCAGACAATTAAGTTAAAGATGAACAAATAAAATATCAAGAGTGGACGATAAAAAAAAGGAAGATGAAAAAGATAAAGAGAGGGGAAATAATGACAAAAAATAAAAGGAATTAAAGAGTGAAAGCAAGAAGAAAAAGAAGACGAAAAGTAGAAGAGATTATTAATTAGAGTTGTAGTTGAAGAAAGAAAACAGCTGCAGTTGTGATATTTGGTGTATAAGTATAAATTTCAGGAACACTTAGGTTACGTTTCGAAACTTCCTCGTGCATGTATATTAACATCATTATCCTTGTAAATGAGAAAGAAAAAACTCCATTGATTAATAGTTAACATTTAAAGATGATATACAATAGATTGGAACATATATTTTGTCTCTCAAAGAACAAAATAAATTATTGTTGGCTGGAAAGATTTCGCAAAATACTTGTTATTGATGTCCTACATCTATGTGGAAAGTGAAGCATAACACCCTGCTCACCATCACAAATAGGTATTTCCTATCTTAGCCACGCTGCAGAGTTAGCAATTTTTAAACTAAGAAAACCACGTGACGCGTAACTTTATATAATCATTCATGTAATCCGCTCTGACGTCGAGGTCTATTTTTAGCAGAAATTACAATCATGATTATTTGTAATTTTAGAAAGAATGGGCATGTAGAGTGATTTATTTTAATATTTCTACTGTCTAACAATTTAGATAGTGTTCAAAATCGTTTTCTGTTAGACTTAGGATTGACTTTTTGTAGAAGTGATGCCCCAATTTACCCAATCCAGAATTACGTGTACTTGACAAAATTTTGGGTACCATCTTTAAAGTAATATTGCGGAATAATGTGCAGAAAACACGCACATTTATAACAACTGCAGGACATCTTATCATAATTACACGGAATAGGAAAAGACTAATTGTAATATTGAAGTTGCCACCTTCTCTTTATCACGCGAAAAATCTTTTGAAAGGTGGTATCCGACTGTTTGCCTAGATCTAGTATATGTAACAATATCTGACCGCTCATTGGGGTATTTGTGCATTATTTCTGTAGGAAAACATCCAGGGGCGTGCTTAGGCGACTTTTAAGTATACGCACTAGGGGGTCCGGGGGCATGCCCCCCCCGCCTCCTCTATCCGGATTTTTTCCCATAGAACGCCATAGATGCATTCGGGGGGGGGGGGGGGGGGACGGGGCTCTCACTGTCTAGTAGAAATAATTGTCTTAGAAGCAGGAAAAAGAAAGAAATGTGAAATGTGTCAAGTGGGATTGCAGAAGAATTTGTAGAATTTAGAAAAAGGTTTAAATTACATGGATTTAAATAATGAAGACAACTAACTGGTAGTGCCTAACCCGGGTTAGGCGACGATTTAAATTCGTTTTTAGGCGTTTTTATTTTTTCAATTTTTGGAAGCAACTGTACGCACGTGCGTAAGTGCATAAGCCCAGGCACGCCCCTGACATCACGTTTTAGTCTAAGCTTGGACGATTTTTAACAGTATCTCAATTTTGGGGCAGTATGTCTATAAATAAGAACGTTTGGGATTTCTGCTTAAAATAGAAACCGACGTCACAGCAAATGACGAGGATAAGCTAAAAGCGTAAGTGGTCATGTGGATTTCTTATTTTAAAATAGCCAACTGTGCAGATAGGAAAGAAACCAGAAATAGTACAAGATAGAGATAGTGCAAGAAAAGGTTGATGCAGAGCATCAAAGTCGCCGGAAAAAACCAAACAATGGGAAAATAAGATGTTACAAACAGAGCATTTAACAAAACAATATATATTTTCGCCATGCAATTGCATGTATGAGCCTTGTATAACCACCATTTACATTATTAATAGACAGAACCACTCATTTTGTATATATATACAGGTCATGTTTTAATAAATAAATCACCATCCAATTCAACAATCCATAAAATATTCTTAATACACGATAATTCACCGTTTAGTTCTTATTTTCTTTCCCGTTCGGTCGTTACAATGGTAATTCATACCGATATTGTTTCCTATATATGCTTACTTACTTTGAATGTATTGATCCAAGTATGTACTTCAGGGCGCATTTAAGTTGTTATTACTGGTCATTACATGTAGACATATGTAAAACATAATCGATCTCTCTTTTTTCCATAGCACATCAATTTCAGTCGAAAATAAATTTAACTAGCTATCTATCTGGAAATTCATATTTGGCACATTTTACATTAGCACCTTTTGACCGAGGTCACATGAGTGTCTAGAAATTCAAAACGGATGGAAAAGCTCAACTACAGCCCAATATGTGTGAGAATAAGCTCATATACCAATCGCGAATTCTCAAACTATTTCTTCATTTCGGTATTGAGAATGCAGGCAATATATATATTGTAACCATAAAAAGTACAACCGAACAGTTTAAATCCTAACACAACTTGAATGGAGACGAAATTTTGCATATCTATCTATATTAAATAATTCTGTAGAAGTCTGTGATAATTAGTGCAGTCTGTCCTTGCATACAAATTAGTGCATCAAGTAATATAAAAATAACAATTAACAACTGATATTATTAAGGTTCATTGTGATTTTTGTCACAGTTCTTACGTTTATTTTTATTTTATTTTATTATTATTCTTATTATTATTGTTGTTGTTGTTCTTTAGTTTAAGTGGTAGTTGTTTAAGAAAAAAAAGAAATTAAACACCATTATAGATATACTAATATAACCATTTTACTGCTATAATAACATAAGCATAACAGTTTGAAAATAATATCGATTCTCAAAACTGTGACGTCACCCAATAGACATTTCCAAAACAATTATAAACATAATGGTCGCCGTCCTCAGCGACCCAATTAAATGACTTCGTAGCCTTTAAATGGAAACACCCTGTGTAAAAAAGTATTTTAATAAAACAGATCTTTTACTGTGGCCACATGCTAACGTTCAATAAGATTAATCGTAATAACCGTCGTTGTCGTTGTTTACCGGCCGCAATAGCTCAGATGGTAGAGCGTCGGCTTGCGGATCGGGAGGTCGTGGGTTCGAACCCCGGCCGGGTCATACCAAAGACTTTAAAGTTGGTAGTAGTGGCTTCCCTCCTAACGCTCGGGGCTAAGAGGACAGCATTACGCCTGACTCGTCGGTGTCAGTATAATGGACCGGCCGGGTTCAGTCCCTGGGCACCTCATAAGTGTCCCTGTGCTGTTATGATAGAAATGTCGCTGCGCAGTATCGGCAAATTTGCCGGCTAATCCGAATCCCAATCCCGTTGTTGTTGTTTTTAATTATGATGAACATCTGGATTCGGCCTTTAAAATGATTGTTTACACAGTCAATGATACCTGATACTGATAACGTCGCCAACAATCTGAGTGGGATGGAACTAGATCGGTTCTATGCATTGATAATTTTACACTGTTTGTTTACTTCATAGGTGTGTATTGCATGAGTAATTGTATTATCTATGACAGATCGTTGAGAAGGTTATATCTGAAGCATACAATGTTGAAATATAAGTACACCACAATTGGCGCAACGGTAAACACATATAAATATACCCACACTTTTTGTGTTGTATTTGTTTTTGTTGTTGTCGTTGTTTTTGTTGAAGTTGTTGTTGTTGTTTGCGGGCGGGATTGTGCTGCTGTTGTTGTTGTTTTTGTGAGTGTTTTTGCTTTTTGTTTGTTTTTGCTCGTTTTGTACTGTGGTACATTTACAGGGACTACATTAGATTAAATTGTCCAATTTTTATATAAGTTAAAGTCTGATTGTGATATTGAAGATAATTATAAGCCATGTAGTTATTCAAATTTTTAATTTTTCAAAACTACATCGGTTTAAACTTAATTTATGAAGGACGAACAAACCAAGCTGGAAATCAAGAAAATGGTTACTAAGTTACGCTTAATTTTTCGGTGAGTTCATCCTCACACATATTAGGGTGTTGTTGTTTTTTCTTGTCATAGAATTTATATCATAGCGGTATAGCTTCTTTAAGTAGTGAGTAATCTAATTTTATCATCGTTTAAATATTTAACTTTTCGTGCATGTTTTTGACAAACCACAACCCTTTGGTGGCAGTGGCTAGTCGGTTAGTCGGTTAGTCAATGGCAATTTCCTAGTGATTTATACAATGGTTGTGTGACAGACAAGCCTGTGAATGATGTGGTGGGTTAGAGAGACTGGGTGGTGTATCATACATTGTGATTATGAAGGTAGGTATGTGTGGTCAATGGTTCTACCCACATAGTTTTTATTTAAGGAGAGTCCTCTAAATATAGGGGTAGGATTTTAGCCTGTGGGTAGGGTCGCCGACCTGAAACTGTTCAGCCTTCATGAACCCTTAAAGCGTGGGTTCGAATCCTCGTCGGGACGAAAATATTCCTGTAAAGAGGTCTCCTGGCTGGCCTGCGATGCGCCGCTGGTTCTCTCCAAACATTTGTCTGGGGCAATCCACTACCAATGATAGGGAAAAGTCACCATCATGACCATACTTGTATTGGATTGATTGTAGTGTAAAACAATCTGAAAAGCTTTGTATTTATAGGTATCTTATTTTAAAGTTAAATGCGTGATATCACAGTGAAGTCAGAAATATAATGCTTTAAGTTGACACGCACTCATTATGACTAACATATGGTCGAATAATCAGACTTTACTTCTACAAATTTTCCTAGGTAAAGAGTTAAGACTCGGACGCTCTAACTATTGTGTAACAAGGTGCGGTCAAACATTCGCTTCATGATATAATCTTACAGGCAACAATGTATCCCCCGACAATTACAAGTACATGCACATAATAATTAAGCCTAGAAATCCGAATTACATTGAAGATGAACAAATTTAAAGTACAATTTTGTTTAACCGTATAACATACATAACACTAATTGATTTGTATCATAGAACAATCCACAATTATAGCACACCTATTAAAAGTAGACACAAGGTAATTGATGGTCAATTTAGCCTTAGAAGTCAGAGAATCCCATTACATAAACAGTGTAGTATACACATTATGAGCATTTTAAATGTTCATACTTCACCCCCACCCCCACCCCAGCCCTATAATAGACACTATTCATTCAGGTCTGGTGACACCACTACTTAACGGCAAAATTGAAGTTGTAAATGGGATGGCTATGTGTCTTGTCATTTGGCGTAGTATATTATACGGCTATTAATTTGCCTCGTAAAATGTACCTCGCTTAGCTCAGAGGTTTTCTTTATCGGGTTTATCGTCCCATCAACAGTATTTCAGTTATCTGGAGACGTTATCCACGTGAAGCAGATATAGTGCTGCCTTTACTGCGTATAGCATGCCGTGAACACATGCCATAATACCACACCCAGTCACATTATCCTGACACCGGGTTAACCAGTCGTGAAACTACCTTTATATTTACTTGAGCGTTAGCAAGAGAGCTATACGATTACCATTTACCGACTTTGGTAAATCGCGGTTCAGGCTGTTTAGGGGGAAATTGTGCACAGTGTAACCGTTTACTCGTATTTTAGTCGAAGTGAAGACGATTTTGAACATAATATTATTTCTTAGACACTGAAAACTGCTCTCCTGACGTTCTTTCTTGTCCAGTTTATAAATAAGCATGCATGTAATCAAAAATGATACAGGTATGTTTCTAAGCATAAAGTTTATTTTAAGATAAGTTATATCCAGATTGGAGATGTAAGACCCGAATCTACTCTAATGGGGTCATCTTGGCTGGATACAAACAGTTATTCCTCGTAATCTGCAATGTAACCAAGAATTGATCGGATTCAGTGCAAATAGTGTAAACAAGACGGATTCGATTGAAAGATGTCTGATCAAGAGCAACATGGCATGTTCTCGAGATGTATTGCATTAACTCAAGTAATTATGAATTAGGACTTTAACTGCATTTACATATATTCATCAAGCTTAGGCATAATTATATGCGAATGTGGTTAAAATAAACAGTCTTGGACAAGGAGCTACCTCCTGATTAGCCAGCCATCGATATGGGAGATAAAACTGAACTTGTAAATTAAAGGTGGTTTCCACAGTTTGGACCAAAGGATTTTTTCTCAAATAAACAAATCGGTCATTGTTACTTGAAAATGTCCTACAAAATGCTGTTCATTGATGCCCAGGATCTGGGTGAACCGTTAAAGATAAATTCGCCACTCAACATTGCTAACAGGTGTTTCCTATCCGGGCCACGCTGCAGAGATAGCTATTTTTAAACTTAGAAATCCACGTGACTACTTACTTTTGAGATCACGTGATATAGTCATCCGGGTAATGCGCTTTGACGTCGATATCTATTTTTAGCAGAGACCACTATCGCGCTTTTTTTATATAGTTGGAAAGTATAAAACATTTAAACTGTGTTGTTGTTGTTGTTGTTGTTGTTGTTGTTTGCAATTGGTGCTGTTAAACAATGAGTTAAAATAGAGTCTTTATTACGACAAAAAGTATGAGTTTATGCCGAAATCATATCCAACTTCCCCAAAGATGTGGTTAGATATTGTTAAATGTATTTACTAAAGATAAACTATCGGATATCCTGTTTTAGAAGAAAGACTATTTAGAAATGTTGCATAGTGTGTCAGGATATAAATACTTATAATCATCCAGCAGAGTCCTTGAAGTTAGCATGATACCGTTTGTCTGTATCGTGTACAACTATATCATATAAATGTAAACATATATTTCCTTTGTTTTGGGGGAATGTGGACATTATTTATATATAAGGTTACACATAAAACTCAAAACATTACTTTAGATAAAAAAAAAAAAAAAACTATTTCTGAACACTATCGCGATAATTTAACAGTACAAATCGCTCTATATGTTCAGTTATCTACTTCTTTAAATAAGCACTACGGGGATTTTTGCTAAAAATAGATGTCAACGTCAAAGCGTATTAACCAGATGATGTTACAACGGGACCTCAAAAGTAACAAGTCACTTGGGATATTATAAGGTAATTAGCTAATTTTCCAACGCGGAATGTTTGTAATGACCACCGGGCATTATCTATTCGCATAGGTGTAATATACTTATAAACAATATTGCGTGGGAGAGCGTCGGCTTGCGATTCGGGAGGTCGGGGGTCCGAACCCCGGCCGGGTTAAATCAAAGACTTTAAAGTAGGTAGTAGTGGCTTCCCTCCTAACGCTCGGGGCTAAGGAGACAGCGTACGCCTTACTCGTCGGTGTCAGTATAATGGACCGGCCGGGTTTAGTCCCTGGGCACCTCATAAGTGCCCCTGTGCTATAATGATAGAAATATCGCTGCGCAGTATCGGCAAAAATGCCTGATAATCCCTCCCCATCTCTTTTGGAGAAACAAAAGTTTATCTAGTTGGCTGATGAAAAAAAATGGTCGAAACTGTCGCATACCACCTTTACTGATATAATAATCACGACCCGCTAAACCAAAGACATGGCTGACAATTGGCGCATACTGTTACAGTATGCAATATACCCCCGACTTAAAATATGCCGAATAACAGAGATAGCCAAAACAGCTTACAGTAATGCTGCGAAAAAATACAAACATATGCAAAACAACGTCGGCTTATTTTGACATAGGGCACGTTTGAAAAGACATAAACACCGCTTGTCAGGGGAATTATTCATGCAAAACATTGTATCTCTACGGTTGCTCACATGTTACAAATGTATATGCCCACGCTTAGAATTAAGATACACAGGCAACATCAAAGTCCGTGTATACTTAAAGATGTTGTACCCTGTTATATGCAGCCAAGATATATTTTAAATATTTTTACCAATATATAAAAAGAAACATGTTGAAATGTGAAAACAGAATCTACTTCTGAAGTTTATAACGATTGATAGAATTCATATGTTTTATTAACTTTTTAAAAATTAAATTGTCGGAATTTGTTAAAATGAAATCGTAGTCAGACGAAACTTAGAATTAATCATTATATATACGCCGCCCTTTAAAAGTGGTATCTAACAGTTTGAACCAATTCGTTTCTTTTATTGCAAGCACGTCAATTAGCGTTACCAGAAAAAAAGATCCCGAAACAGCAGAATTTATTGGTTCTCTTCATTATTTTTAAAGGTATAGCTTAATAATTACTCATTTGTCATTACAAAAACGTGTTTCCTGTCAGAGTCACTCTGCACATTTAGCTATTTTTAACTAAGAAAACCACGTGGCCTCGTTTTTTTGAGATCTTTTTACATGATTAACCAGGTTATCATTTCTGACGTCGATATCTATTTTAAACCAAAACCCCTATCATGTTTATTTATAGAAACAATACGCATTTAAAGCAATTTATTGCAAGATTAATTCTGTCTAATATTTGATGTAATTTCATAAACAGCCTTTACTTGAAGTGAAGAATTGCTTTATGCAGCAATTTTGCACGAATTCTTCAGGACATGGGTAAGATGATGTTGCATGTATACGATACAGGCATTCTATTGAATACAACCTCTCATCTCTGGCAAACTCATTAACAGTATGATTAGCCATTAGCAGCACCGTAAGCCAGGAATTGTCAGAGTTCGGATCCTGGTCAGGCTTCAGCCATATCTCACAAGGATCACCTGATCCATGCTGCACTAATTGTTGCATAGTCTTTCTAACAATTTCTTGGCACCATTTCATAAAATAATAAAGAGATTACCTAGTCCCAGTATGTATTATTAGCAAATTGTAGCTTAAGACCGTCTGAATAAAATTCAGAACAGTATCTTTAATGTGGGAGATATGTAGCGTGAAATTCGATTAGGCCAGGGAATATTGCGTTTTAACTGAAGTTTATATGTTCGGTATAGGTATCGTTGTATGTGTGGTAAGGAAGGGCGGTCTCTCTTACACTGTCGGTTTTACATATGTAAGTATAGGAGAGTAACGAACGATATCGCTCTGCAGGAGAAGTCCATGGAAAGGAGACGATGTTCGGATGATTGAAGGCATCATATGTATCCATTTTCACATAACATTTGGTTTGGCTAGAAAGCATAAAAGTCAAACCAATATTAAAAAGTATGGCAAATTTTATTATACCTATCATACCTTATATTGTATATTACAATAAAGCTGATAGTTTGTCGTCTGCTGCTTAAAGGGCATGTTCTACAATAAAACAAGAAAGCCACACTGCAATAATGGGCAAGATACTCTGTTCCAGAATGTATTAATCTGTGTTTTATGATAAACTATGCTTCGATTGGCTACATATGACATCCTCTAATTTGGTGCATTTTTTAAAACATTTCTTCTTTGCTAAAACATACAAGCTTTTTTAATGACATATATTACAATGGACACAGCATCAAATGACGAAGATCTTGGTAAAAGTGTTTCCAGGAGGACCTAACTGAAATCGCCTTACATTATTTGCCTAAGTATTTTGCTAAGCGGTCACATAGTTAAAGCTGGTATCCGAAGGTTCGGACTAAAGTTTGTTTCCCAAACAATCAAATAAATTTTTGTTAACCCGTTCGAAATGGTCCGAAAATGCAGTTTACTGGTGCTTTACATCTATGTGAACAGTTAAGCGTAACACCAGGGTTGTCACTAGAAATATTTTGAGCAGTCTCAATTAACTTTTGAGGAGGCTAGGCTATATGAGCGCCAAAGGCACGAAGCGCTGCTAGGGGGGGTCTGGGGCATGCTCTTGACCGATTTTCTTTTTTTTTCTTCAAAATTGAGGCGGCCCGATTTTCATTTGAGGCGGTCAAATCGGCCGCCAGCCGCCTCCTAATGACAACCCTGAACACCCCACTCGTCATTACAAAATTGTATTTTCTATCTGAATATTGATATCCCCTTTAATATCTAATAACTCATACCCATAATGCATATTACCGCATGCGCAATTCGAAGCTATACATGGATAGACGTACTAGGTTGTTTAGCTTAAAACGGCTAAAATAATTAAAAAAACATCGCGACGCTTTTAGCTCTCTCAACTTAAAGAATAAATAATATTTTAAGGACAGCATGTACATTTAATCAAGTGATCAGAGAGCATATGTTTTCTGTTGTGTATTGATGCTTAACAAAAACTTTGCTGTTTTTTTAGTAAAATGCACATTTGACCAACAGTGACTGAGAGACTTTGAATGCCCATGTTGCACACCGTCTTATTTACAAATGTGATACATTTTAACGTCACTGAAGCATTTGACAGAATCCCATGGTAAAGTAAAGCATTATTCTCGTATATCTTACCCAGTATTTTAATTCATGAAATGTATTATGTTATTAGAGCATAGTATATACCTAATGTTATAATTGTATAGCAATAGATAGAAAAACAAACTTTATAGCATGTAGTTATATTAGGCAGGACATCGGTCCATATCACAACGCATCAATTAACTTTTTAACACAATATATATAATACAGCAAAGCAACGAGCGGTATTTTATAACAGCTTGTTTAAAATATTTGAAACCGTTCCCCTTATCGCGTATTTTTTAATCTTGACTCCGGCGAACACTGTGTGTGTGCGTGCGTGCGTGCGTGTGTGTGTGTGCGTGCGCATGCGTGTAAGTGTGCGTGCGTGTGTGAGTGTGTGTGTTCGTGTGTGCGTGCGTGCGTGCGTGCGTGCGAGCGTGCGTGCGAGTGTGTGTGTGTGCGTGCGCGTGTGTGCGTGTGTGTGTGCGTGCGTGCGAGCGTGCGTGCGTGCGTGTGTGTGTGTGTGTGTGTGTGTGTGGAGGTCTTTCAGCTGACCTGCGGTCCGACGTGGGTTCTATCCCAAAAAGACTGTCGAGCGTCTTCCTTTACCAATAATGTCTACATTTTGCTATAATAAACATAATGGTGACGCTGCGGGGTATCTCGAAAACAAAACACCTCGTTGCAACATTTCGTAACAAAGCATATAATAAAATCATAATATAACAAAACAGGAATCGGTATGTTATAAAGTTCAGTTTGTTAAAACATCACGGAGAAATGCGCATTGTCTTGCACGTTAATAGAATTTGCATGATTAATATCAGAACATTGCTTTTTAATGAGTATTTGTAGTTTTTGTTCCAGCGCTTATGTAAAGAAAACGTCAATGCATATTTTCATTATGATGAAAATGTTTGCCACGGTATTAGACAAGTTTTGTTTGTTGTTTTGTTTTTAAAATACATCACAGCAGCCATTTGGGATCGTTATAGCGACGTCTAGCTATTTCGATGGAGGAAGACACCAAACAAATGTCTGGGTAGAACCAGCGGCGCACCGCTGGTCAGCTGGAAGACCTTCCCACATTAAATCCTTCGCCGAGAACCGGACTCGAGCCCACGCGGTTAGAGGCTAAGCGGTCAGAGAAGGTAACATTAGCACTTCTCTAAGGGCGACCCTTGAACATTTTTAAGGAATACTTCAACTATGGATTCGATTAAGTAATAATCATAACACGTATTTAATAAACTTATGAAGACAAATTTAGAAACAAAAATGAGTAGCTTACCATTTTTCCGTCTGGGTTTTCAGCATCGCCACAGAGTAACCAAAGAAACTGCCACTATTGGGTCCTTTATACTCCAACAAACTGGCTGTATCCAAGTTAAAACTATAACATCCATTGAACAGAGTCAACACAACACACACAAACAAACATAATCTGTTCTTGTTATTAACCATATTACTCCTACTTAGGATTAAAGATCCACTTTTTGAATAAGCATCACTGTTAACACGTGGCATTTGCAACATCGTTTGTCCGTCTGTCCGTCTAGTCAAACACACGTGACACATATCATCTGCTTCCATCCTTGCTATTATTCTTGTCTCTCAAAAATTCCTCGAAACTTTACACTTTCACTTGATCCTTGAATGAGAAAAAATATCTAGTTGATTATAATCAGCATTCACCTATACACCACGTCGAAAAGTAAACCTACCTATTCGTTTAGGTCACCATAAAACCATGTTACCTGATATTAATACCCCTTCACTTCAAAACCCACGATCCCACTATACCAATCTCCTTATTTCCGCTGTATTCATCCGATCTTGTTTTTACCACTAATAAATAATCCCACTATGCTTCGGAATGATTATGAACAACACAAAACCCAAGCATAGCTCTGAACGTTTGACAGGGGACTACTTTACACTGGGAGCTTGACTTCTAAATACCTTATCTCTAACCATAACAGGTATGAAAATGTTAACCCAAACTGAAATGGGTCCTCTTGTTTACGGTCTGTCTCAGGTATATGTAGGTCGAGAGAAACTACATAGTACGTGTATAGGTATATCATGAATCCAAGCGCAAATAAATCTAATATGCCTATAAGACAATTTATAAATAAAGCGGCTGTATATATTTTAAATACATTTGGCAATGCAAAGAAACAAGTGCCGCCACTGTCTCGTAAATCCACACTTAAGATAAATTTGCATAAAGCAAAATATGCGTTAATGTTCTTTTCCTTAATAAGTAATTAATCTACTAGTTTTTTGAATGAACATGTTGAAACAAATTACTGACTTGTTTGTCCTTTTATAATTATGAACATTACTGACGAATTATTACTTCCACTACCGCCCAAAATAGATTTGTACAAACAATATATGTATGGAAATTTGCATAAGATAACACCGAGTCAATGATGTAATTTCCTTTAATCCTACCACTATTGCAACCTCAACAAAGTATGACACATAAAATGTGTTTAAATTAACAAATATTTCACTTTAACGATACTACACCAAGCCCCCTCCTTTTACAGTACACATATGTCAAGCTTAATGAAGACCGGGAAATTTACATATGTCTCATTTCCTTTTAAAGGTGGTATCCGGTAGTTGTCTTATATTAACAACGTTTAACAATATCTAACCACTGCTTCGGAGAATTTGGGCATAATTTCTGCATAAATTTATACATGTACTTTAGTTAAAGTAAAATCTGTTGATAACGTTACCTCAATTGCAAGACAATACAAATCGTGAAATATATATCTTCAAATGTTCATGATTACCAAATCTATAAACAGGTAACGACATCTTATATGATTAATAAATAAAAGGAAAGTAAATCCAAACTGTTGGATACCACCTTAAAATCAAGATACGTAAGCTTGGCACATTCATACACACATAATTACAATAAAAATGGCCGAAAGCTTGGTAACAAATATGTAACAGATTAAAAGAAAAACGTTACCAAGCTACTTGAAAATAAAAAAAAGATATTTAGAATTGAAAGAATACCGAACAATTGCATTTATTTCCTTCAAACCAGACATTGTTGTTTATTATTGATGTTATTAGTTACAAGCAACAAATAGCGCCCTTGCAAAATAATATTACTCCTTGCAAGAAAATACATATACGTCATATATTATTTGAAAACTTCTTAATTCCGAATCTGTTTTAGAAAATACACGTATGTTCATTGAAATAAGAACCGAAGAAATACTTTCATGACATTTTAATTCAGACACTTCTAAAAAACATTGAAAGCACTCTCTGTCGCCATTTTAAACGAAACCGTTTATCAACAGTATTTGTTACCTTAATTTAAAACACACTTGAAAATAATTATAACTATCTATATCGTGTGTAATTATCCTGTACAGGTAGCAAAATGTCCCGTGTTGACGACCAAGGGCAAATATCTAGTCCTATTAAATGAAGTCAGTTGTCCCACATCGACGTTTGTTTACATCCCCAGGCTTGTTATCAGTCCCTGAAATGTAAATATTGGTCTAAAATTAGATGGGTCAGGCAGGGATGGATTCAGGGGGTGCACCCCGCCCACCCCACTTCCAACAAGGTAAAAGAGTTGTGAAAACAAATACACGTAAGCTTAAAAATACTAAGCTTTCAAAGTAAATTTTGTCTGTTGAGTGCTTAGGTCGAAGCTAGGGTCTCTTACTGTATATACAAATAGGTATTTCTTATCTGTGCACGCTGCTAAGTTAGCTATTTTTTAAACTAAGAAAACCATGTGACCCGTTACTTTATACCACCATTCGAGTAAACAGCTCTGACGTTGATGTCTATTTTTGGCACAAATCAAAATCTTGCTTATTTACAGTTTTAGAAAGAATGTACATGTAGAATTACTCACTTCATGATTTCTTCTTTCTTATAATTTACACGTGTAAATGTTCAAAATCGCCTTTAGTTAGACTTAGGTTTGGCCTGCTGCAAACACTATGCTCCAAATCCCCCAATCCAGGTTTACGTGTATTTGATGAAGACAAACTGTCGGATACCACGCTTAAGGACTAGGTCCCAGGACAGGCTATAAAATTTATGGCCCTAATAATTTTGATGAAACGACCCTGCACCCGCCCCGACCGTCTCCCCCAACTACTTGGCTGTAACATCGGATCTCGAACTCTTGTCACTTTTGTACGTACCTCTCATCATCCCATCAAGTTAGTGTTTTCGTCAAAAGGTACACATTTTAAGTCTGTACGATCTACCGGAAGTTTTAATTGAAGCATTCATTTAAACTGTCAGAATGTATTACAAATAACTTGTTTTCTAATGAATTCTAAGCTATTCTTTAGTATTAACCTTACATTAACTGTAACTTTTATGGCGAGGTTTTATTGTTTTTATCGTGGCGGTCTCTTTACATTTGATTTATGCCCTCTGGATTATGTGCCCCCCCCCCACCCCCCACCCCTCCACAGGTTGCAAATTGTTTTACCGTGTCTCGACTGAGTGAATATATCTGTGTGTGTGTAAATGTTTATCATTATCAGAAAGTTATTTTACAAAAACCGAAGCCTAAGTACAGGACTGCACAGCAAGTCTAGTTTAACACCGTCCTTGCTTGACGTTGACTTTGGACCAAGCTATTTACCAAGTAAAAAGACGTGTAACAGAAAGGGCGTAGAAAGGCGTAAGTAATTTCAGTCAATTATATAATAAATATGCTTTCACGTGCCAAAATAACATGAATGTTATGAACATAAATAGACACAATACAGATGTTGCCCCCTTTTCTCCACCCACTTTTTTACATGAAGAATGTAGAACTCGCATATTTATGCAACATTAATATTTCGGTTATATTAACATATTTATTTAACAGGAAATGAAAGGCGCATGACAATGACCTCTTCTGTTGATGTTTTTTTTTTTTACAATTATGTATATTAAGTTACAGCATAACGTATGGCAGTCAGTGGAAGAATGGCAGGCGGGCTTTTCAAAGACCCATTCATAGAGTAATCAATTATTGTGATTGGTCAGTTAACAGTGAAGGCGGGAAATGAAATGCACGTTTTCTAGACGTCTGAAGTATATACTGGACCCCAGCACACCAGTCGGTCCTTATTGCCTGTCGGGTTTGCTCTTATTTGCCTGTCGGATTTGCTCTTATTTGCCTGTCGGGTTTGCTCTAATTTGCCTGTCGGGTTTGCTCTTATTTGCCTGTCGGGTTTGCTCTTACTTTTAAATGACTCATCACAGATTTATTCTTACTTTTACATTTGGCTTGCATGGGAATCCCTTTGTCCTGTGCCTCTTCCAATTTTGGTATATGTTGCAATGCTCATAGGACTCTGTGATGTATCTGTTTTATGTTCAAGGGATACTAAACTTATTTAATACTTGAAAAAAAAATGCTACGATAAATATGTTCTATTATCCAATTTAAGCTTGTAATAATACCTATATCTTAAATGTATTTATAACAGTATTTTTTTCTACCTATGCCTCTTATATTTGTAACATGACTCAAACAAAGTCCATGACATCGCTTCTGTAAATATGTTTTCTTTCACCATGCCGCTTGATAAAATGTTTTCCCATGTTCGTCTATGGTTATCTGTTTTTAGAAAGCGCGATTTATTTTCTGTATATTGAGGGTTTCCGACAGTTTTTCCGTCATGCAATCAAATAATTTTTTGTTAGCTGAAAAGATCCACAGAATGCGCGATTGATTGGTGATCTTCATCAATGTGACACGTTACCTTTCATTACAAAATTGTCAAGATCAATTCATCTTTATGCAGTAAATACTGGATATACAAACACAGTAAGGGTCCTAAGCAGTCATCAGACAAAATATACTTTTAAACTTAGAAATTTAAGGTTGACATGTATGTGTTTTCACAACTCTACTCTTTTACCTGGGTGGCGGGATGGAATGCATCACATCCCCTGGATCCATTTCTCTTATAAAGTAAAATGGAAAACCGTCAAAATACTATTATATTGACCCATTGTATTTTTCTGCAATATTTTCATTGAAGTATTATTAATTATTTCACATTGAAGAAACTAACATGGCACATGCAAAAGTAAACCTTAAATTTCGAATTCATGGACGTTAGACCTTACTGTTGATTCTATGTGACAAGAATGCATATATGAATCGAGATAAACACGTAACTAATTTTTTTTTCGGTGAGTATAGACTTCATTGTCGCCCGTTAAGTGCATATTTTGTCATATTTGTTATCCTATATTATTGCATATACTTGTTAAAATACAAGGGGCGGTGGGGGTGGGGGGGGGGGTGGGGGGGGGGTAAAACTAGTTTAAGGTTTAATTAAATCTTAAATCGGCCTTTACATTATACTTAAAGTTCCAGTATACATTTCCGGTTTCAGTTCCGTTGAACACAGTCAAAATAAAGTGGATTTTTCCTTTTCACTCAACAGAATGCGATCAAGTATCCATTGTCATTTTCTCATAAACCAGCTTTTCGTTTCATCCTGTTTCTTGTAGCTATAATAAATGCAAACATTTTATTGCCATTGCAACTGCGTGAGGGAGAAAAGAGTTAACGGATTCCTAGCCAAGTCGTATTATTAACAGTTTAAGGCGAATCGAACAGGAAAAGTTCATAGATTGAGCACTAAACCCATAGCGTGCCAGGTGTACGATAATCTGACGGGTTATCGAGTTTATAGAAGAGAAACTATAAAAATGTTTTGTTCGTTTATTTAATCCTTAAGAACGGGTTACTTTATTAGCGCCGAGAACTAAAACTTTATTTGAATTATTTATTTGGAGGATTTGATAGCAAAGGGACGTGTAAGCGGAAGTGGGTGGAAGTGTCTAATAGTGGGTGTGAAAGCTGTAATGTTGACGATGATGATGACGAGGAGCGGGCGGCGGAGAATTATGATGGTTGTTCGTGATGATGATTGAGATAATATTGGTTGTGGTTTGAGATTGTTGGGGTATTTATGGCTGTGGGTCGTCATTGTTGGGGTAATGGTGGTTGTGTGGGATGATTGTTGGGTAATGATGGTTGTGGGTGGTGATTGTTGGGTATTGATGGTTGTGGGGGTGATTGTGGGGTAATGATGGTTGTGGGTGGTGATTGTTGGGTATTGATGGTTGTGGGTGGTGATTGTTGGGTAATGATGGTTGTGGGTGGTGATTGTTGGGGTAATGATGTTTGTGGGTGGTGATTGTTGGGGTATTGATGGTTGTTGGTGGTGATTGATGGGGTAATGATGGTTGTGAATGGTGAATGCTGGATAATGATGGTTGTGGGTAGTGACTGTTAGAGTAATGGTGGTTGTGAGTGGTGACTGTTTGGATAATGATGGTTGTGAGTGGTGACTGTTGGAGTAATGATGGTTGTTAGTGGTGACTGTTAGAGTAATGATGGTCGTGAGTGGTGACTGTTTGGATAATGATGGTTGTGTGTGGTGACTGTTGGAGTAATGATGGTTGTGAGTGGTGACTGTTGGAGTAATAATGGTTGTGAGTGGTGACTGTTGGAGTAATGATGGTTGTGTGTGGTGACTGTTGGAGCAATGATGGTTGTATGTGGTGACTGTTAGAGTAATGATGGTTGTGAGTGGTGACTGTTGGAGTAATGATGGTTGTGAGTGGTGACTGTTGGAGTAATGATGGTTGTGAGTGGTGACTGTTGGAGTAATGATGGCTGTGTGTGGTGACTGTTGGAGTAATGATGGTTGTCAGTGGTGACTGTTGGAGTAATGATGGTTGTAGTTGGTGTTTGTTTGGGTAATTATGGTTGTGAGTGGTGACTGTTGGAGTAATGATGGTTGTGAGTGGTGACTGTTAGAGTAATGATGGTTGTAGTTGGTGATTGTTTGGGTAATTATGGTTGTGAGTGGTGACTGTTGGAGTAATGATGGTTGTGAGTGGTGACTGTTGGAGTAATGATGGTTGTAGTTGGTGATTGTTTGGGTAATTATGGTTGTGAGTGGTGACTGTTGGAGTAATGATGGTTGTGAGTGGTGACTGTTAGAGTAATGATGGTTGTGAGTGGTGACTGTTGGAGTAATGATGGTTGTGAGTGGTGACTGTTGGAGTAATGATGGTTGTGAGTGGTGACTGTTGGAGTAATGATGGTTGTGAGTGGTGACTGTTAGAGTAATGATGGTTGTGAGTGGTGACTGTTGGAGTAATGATGGTTGTAAGTGGTGACTGTTGGAGCAATGATGGTTGTATGTGGTGACTGTTAGAGTAATGATGGTTGTGAGTGGTGACTGTTGGAGTAATGATGGTTGTGAGTGGTGACTGTTGGAGTAATGATGGTTGTGAGTGGTGACTGTTGGAGTAATGATGGCTGTGAGTGGTGACTGTTGGAGTAATGATGGTTGTGGGTGGTGACTGTTGGAGTAATGATGGTTGTGAGTGGTGACAATTGGAGCAATGATGGTTGTGTGTGGTGACTGTTAGAGGAATGATGGTTGTGAGTGGTGACTGTTGGAGTAATGATGGTTGTGTGTGGTGACTGTTGGAGTAATGATGGCTGTGGGTGGTGACTGTTGGAGTAATGATGGTTGTGAGTGGTGACAATTGGAGCAATGATGGTTGTGTGTGGTGACTGTTAGAGTAATGATGGTTGTGAGTGGTGACTGTTGGAGTAATGATGGTTGTGTGTGGTGACTGTTTGAGTAATGATGGTTGTGGGTGGTGATTGCTAGAGTAATGATGGTTGTGAGTGGTGACTGTTGGATTAATGATGGTTGTGAGTGGTGATTGTTGGAGTAATGATGGTTGTGAGTGGTGACTGTTGGAGTAATGATGGTTGTGGGTGGTGATTGTTGGAGTAATGATGGTTGTGAGTGGTGATTGTTGAAGTAATGATGGTTGTGAGTGGTGACTGTTGGAGTAGAGTTTGTTATGAGTGGTGACTGTTGGAGTAATGGTGGTTGTGAGTGGTGACTGTTGAAGTAATGATGATTGTGTGTGGTGACTATTGAAGTAATGATGGTTGTGAGTGGTAACAGTTGGAGTAATGATGGTTGTGATCGGTGACTGTTGGAGTAATGGTGGTTGTGAGTAGTGACTGTTGGAGTAATGATGGTTGTGTGTGGTGACTATTGAAGTAATGATGGTTGTGAGTGGTGACTGTTGGAGTAATGATGGTTGTGAGTGGTGACTGTTGGAGTAATGATGGTTGTGAGTGGTGACTTTTGGAGTAATGATGGCTGTGTGTGGTGACTGTTTGAGTAATGATGGTTGTGGGTGGTGATTGTTAGAATAATGATGGTTGTGAGTGGTGACTGTTGGATTAATGATGGTTGTGAGTGGTGATTGTTAGAGTAATGATGGCTGTGAGTGGTGATTGTTGGAGTAATGATGGTTGTGAGTGGTGACTGTTGGAGTAATGATGGCTGTGTGTGGTGACTGTTGGAGTAATGATGGTTGTGTGTGGTGACTATTGAAGTAATGATGGTTGTGAGTGGTGACTGTTGGAGTAATGATGGTTGTGAGTGGTAATTGTTAGAGTAATGATGGTTGTGAGTAGTGACTGTTGAATAAATGATGGTTGTGAGTGGTGATTGTTAGAGTAATGATGGTTGTGAGTGGTGACTGTTGGAGTAATGATGGTTGTGAGTGGTGACTGTTGGAGTAATGATGTTTGTGAGTGGTGACTGTTGGAGTAATGATGGTTGTGAGTGGTGACTGTTGAAGTAAAGTTTGTTATGAGTGGTGACTGTTGGAGTAATGGTGGTTGTGAGTGGTGACTGTTGAAGTAATGATAGTTGTGTGTGGTGACTATTGGAGTAATGATGGTTGTGAGTGGTGACTTTTGGAGTAATGATGGTTGTGAGTGGTGACTGTTGGAGTAATGATGGCTGTTTGTGGTGATTGTTAGACAAATGATGGTTTTGAGTGGTGACTGTTGGATTAATGATGGTTGTGAGTGGTGATTGTTAGAGTAATGATGGTTGTGAGTGGTGATTGTTGGAGTAATGATGGTTGTGGGTGGTGATTGTTAGAGTAATGATGGTTGTGAGTGGTGATTGTTTGGGTAATGATGTTTGTGAGTGGTGATTGTTGAAGTAATGATGGTTGTGAGTGGTGACTGTTGGAGTAATGATGGTTGTGAGTGGTGACTGTTGGAGTAATGATGGCTGTGAGTGGTGACTGTTGGAGTAATGATGGTTGTGGGTGGTGACTGTTGGAGTAATGATGGTTGTGAGTGGTGACAATTGGAGCAATGATGGTTGTGTGTGGTGACTGTTAGAGTAATGATGGTTGTGAGTGGTGACTGTTGGAGTAATGATGGTTGTGTGTGGTGACTGTTTGAGTAATGATGGTTGTGGGTGGTGATTGTTAGAGTAATGATGGTTGTGAGTGGTGACTGTTGGATTAATGATGGTTGTGAGTGGTGATTGTTAGAGTAATGATGGTTGTGAGTGGTGATTGTTGGAGTAATGATGGTTGTGAGTGGTGACTGTTGGAGTAATGATGGCTGTGTGTGGTGACTGTTGGAGCAATGATGGTTGTATGTGGTGACTGTTAGAGTAATGATGGTTGTGAGTGGTGACTGTTGGAGTAATGATGGTTGTGAGTGGTGATTGTTGGAGTAATGATGGTTGTGAGTGGTGACTGTTGGAGTAATGATGGCTGTGTGTGGTGACTGTTTGAGTAATGATGGTTGTGGGTGGTGATTGTTAGAGTAATGATGGTTGTGAGTGGTGACTGTTGGATTAATGATGGTTGTGAGTGGTGATTGTTAGAGTAATGATGGTTGTGAGTGGTGATTGTTGGAGTAATGATGGTTGTGAGTGGTGACTGTTGGAGTAATGATGGCTGTGTGTGGTGACTGTTGGAGCAATGATGGTTGTATGTGGTGACTGTTAGAGTAATGATGGTTGTGTGTGGTGACTGTTGGAGTAATGATGGTTGTGAGTGGTGATTGTTGGAGTAATGATGGTTGTGAGTGGTGACTGTTGGAGTAATGATGGTTGTGTGTGGTGATTGTTTGGGTAATGATGGTTGGGAGTGGTGATTGTTAGAGTAATGATGGTTGTGAGTGGTGACTGTTAGAGTAATGATGGTTGTGAGTGGTGATTGTTAGAGAAATGATGGTTGTGTGTGGTGACTGTTAGAGTAATGATAGTTGTGTGTGGTGCCTATTGGAGCAATGATGGTTGTGAGTGGTGACTGTTGGAGTAATGATGGTTGTGTGTGGTGACTGTTAGAGTAATGATGGTTATGAGTGGTGACTGTTGGAGTAATGGTGGTTGTGAGTGGTGACTGTTGAAGTAATGATGATTGTGTGTGGTGACTATTGAAGTAATGATGGTTGTGAGTGGTAACAGTTGGAGTAATGATGGTTGTGATCGGTGACTGTTGGAGTAAAGGTGGTTGTGAGTAGTGACTGTTGGAGTAATGATGGTTGTGTGTGGTGACTATTGAAGTAATGATGGTTGTGAGTGGTGACTGTTGGAGTAATGATGGTTGTGAGTGGTGACTTTTGGAGTAATGATGGCTGTGTGTGGTGACTGTTTGAGTAATGATGGTTGTGGGTGGTGATTGTTAGAGTAATGATGGTTGTGAGTGGTGACTGTTGGATTAATGATGGTTGTGATTGGTGATTGTTAGAGTAATTATGGCTGTGAGTGGTGATTGTTGGAGTAATGATGGTTGTGAGTGGTGACTGTTGGAGTAATGATGGCTGTGTGTGGTGACTGTTGGAGTAATGATGGTTGTGTGTGGTGACTATTGAAGTAATGATGGTTGTGAGTGGTGACTGTTGGAGTAATGATGGTTGTGAGTGGTAATTGTTAGAGTAATGATGGTTGTGAGTAGTGACTGTTAAATAAATGATGGTTGTGAGTGGTGATTGTTAGAGTAATGATGGTTGTGAGTGGTGACTGTTGGAGTAATGATGGTTGTGAGTGGTGACTGTTGGAGTAATGATGTTTGTGAGTGGTGACTGTTGGAGTAATGATGGTTGTGAGTGGTGACTGTTGAAGTAAAGTTTGTTATGAGTGGTGACTGTTGGAGTAATGGTGGTTGTGAGTGGTGACTGTTGAAGTAATGATAGTTGTGTGTGGTGACTATTGGAGTAATGATGGTTGTGAGTGGTGACTTTTGGAGTAATGATGGTTGTGAGTGGTGACTGTTGGAGTAATGATGGCTGTTTGTGGTGATTGTTAGACAAATGATGGTTGTGAGTGGTGACTGTTGGATTAATGATGGTTGTGAGTGGTGATTGTTAGAGTAATGATGGTTGTGAGTGGTGATTGTTGGAGTAATGATGGTTGTGAGTGGTGACTGTTGGAGTAATGATGGTTGTGGGTGGTGTTTGTTTGGGTAATGATGGTTGTGAGTGGTGATTGTTGAAGTAATGATGGTTGTGAGTGGTGACTGTTGGAGTAAAGTTTGTTATGAGTGGTGACTGTTGGAGTAATGGTGGTTGTGAGTAGTGACTGTTGGATTAATGATGGTTGTAAGTGGTGATTGTTAGAGTAATGATGGTTGTGAGTGGTGATTGTTGGAGTAATGATGGTTGTGAGTGGTGACTGTTGGAGTAATGATGGTTGTCGGTGGTGATTGTTTGGGTAATGATGGTTGTCATTGGTAATTGTTTGGGTAATGATAGTTGTGAGTGGTGACTGTTGGAGTAATGATGGTTGTGGGTGGTGATTTTTGAGATAATGATGGTTGTGTGTGGTGATTGTTGGAGTAATAATGGTTATGGGTGGTGATTGTTGGAGTAATAATGGTTATGGGTGGTGATTGTAGGGATAATGATGGTTGTGGGTGGTGATTGTTTGGGTAATGATGGTTTTGTGTTGTAATTGTTGGGGAAGTGATGGTTGTTGGTGGTGATAGATGGAATTATACTGGTTGTAGATGGTTTTGGTTAGGATAATGACAGTTGTCTGTGTTTATTGTTGTGAATATGTTGGTTGTCGGTGGTCTTGGTTGTGTTCATGTTTGTTGTCGGTAATTATGGTTTAGGTAATGATGATGATGATGATGATGATGATGATGATGATGATGATGATGATGATGATGATGACAGTTTGAAATAACTAAAGAAGAAGACATAAACGATTTTGACAATACTGCACAACTTAAGTGTCCATGAGAGAGTCCAGTATGCGCAGTTCATTACTACACAAGTAGGCGGAAAGAGGTCCTTGATACGTACCATTGTCTTATAATTGGTGACTATAGTCACATTGTTTACATGTTGTTTTAACCGGACTAACAGTTTCACCAAACCATATTGATTAAAGTGATGAAGGTGCGGTGCTCATTAAAATGACACCAAATCAAATTAAGCATTATGATGATAAGCCTTGAATATGAAAACGAAAGTGACTACCTCCTACTCTTACACAGTAGTTTTTGGGCAATAATATCACAAAAAAAAAAACAACAATAAATCAGCATATGTCAGGGGCGATCCAGAAAATTTGGGTGGGAGAGGGGTATGAATCAAGCATTCAACAGACAAAATTTTCTTTAAAAGCTTAGTATTTTTAAGCTGTATGTGTGTTTTCACAACTCTACACTTTTAACTAGTTGGCGGGGGGTGCATCGCCCCCTCTCCAATCCAACTCCCCTCCAACCCCGGATCAATCCATGGCATACATATCACTTCACATTAAATTATTATAATAAAAATCTTGAGCAAACTCCATCACCACACACGTCAACACGCACACTCACGCGCAAACGCCACACTCGCACACATACACACACACAAACACACCAATTAAACGCACGAAAAGTGAAAGTGCATGTACATACCTCTTGCTCTCACCAAACAAAATAAAGAAACATCGCATCCCAATTATTTCTCTAATTTCTCTAATACCAACCCCTGGTATGAATTTCACTAATTCACATCTGACAGCTGCCGTCACGTCCCCTTAATGATATATATTTTAATTAAGTAATTAAACATCATAAACACCCTACAGACAAAATGAAATTCAAAAGAACACGTCCCTTAATAAAGCTAATAAAAGCACATCCACTTTAAAGCAAATTAAATCATTTAAACCTTTTAACAAAAACATCATCCTTCTACCACCACCATCATCAGCAACAACAACAATAGAAAAACGAAAGTGAATCTTCTTAGTAATCTTACCCCTTATAAACAAAACAAAAGCAGTCCGAGTCTGGTATCCCCTTACTGAACTATAATGTGCAGAGGTATGAATCCACTGTTTCCATTTTCACAACTCCAATTCTTACATCGAATCTCGTAATGACATCGCGCATCTGAATCTCACTCATACATGTACACCGCGCAACAATTAGCATTTAGCCGGCATTCCTCCATCATGCCAGAACTATTGTTCGGATTCATCGACCTCCAGAAAGTCGTCTGCTGAATCATGATTGAATCATACCTCCAAACACACAGTCATACTGCCCTCAGACTCTCTACAAGACTTGCAGGCACTTTTTTCACCTCGTCGAGTGTATAGATTTTTGTTCACTATCGCCAATAGTCGCTCTAGCGATGGTATATTGGTATTTTGGAATCCCGAACAGTGATGTGACATATAGAGAGCGGGGAAAGTATGGCGTTCTAAGCGGGCTAGCATGTTTCATGATGTTGCTTTCCTGTATGAGTTTCCCATTTAGTTCCAACATATAATTCCAAGAAAAGTACCATAAGCATCATTTGGACATGGTATAGAAATTTGATATAGAAGTTTATTTGCTTTGGTAGTAATTTTAATTAATATTTTATTATACAGAAGCAGGAATTTAAGTAACGCTGGCTGTAAGACTAATGGTAAGTTTCTTCTTTTATGTGCTCTTAAAAATTAAGTTTAATATCTATATGAATTATAAATAAAATAAATATATTAATTAATTAATTAATTAATTAATTAATAAATAAATAAATAAATTAATTAATTAATTAATTAATTAATTAATTAATTAATTAATTAATTAATATATTAATAAATAAATAAATAAATAAATTAATTAATTAATTAATTAATTAATTAATTAATTAACTATTTAATTAAAGTAAAAGTAAAATGAAAAGTAAAATTTTCACCTCTTATAAAAGTAAATCAACTCTTCGACAATTAAAGGTGGTATCCGACAGTTAAGACAAAGCTTTCTTTCAAATAACCAAAGTAATCATTGTTACCTGAAAAGGTCCTGCAAAATGCTGTTCATTGATCTGTGTGTACAGCAAACCATTAATCCACACTCGTCATTGAAGATAGGTATTTCCTATCTGAGCCACGCTGCAGAGATAGTTATTTTCAAACTAAGAAAACCACGTGACAAAATCACGTCAGATCCGTATATCATCATCCGGGTAGTCCGCTCTGACGTCGATATCTATTTTAGCGGATAACAATATCATGCCTTCTTATACATTTGTAAAGAATGAATATTTAGAGAGTTTTTGTCTCAATATGTTCTGTTTAACAATACAATTAGTGTTTAAATCGCCGTAGACTTAAGTATTAGGTTATGCAGAAATTTTGCCTAAATTCCCCCCACCCATCCTCCCGCCCCCTCCCCCCCAAAATCAAAAACAACAACAACAGTGAAATACATTTTGTTACGTGCAATTGATATAGGCAAACTGCCAAATACCACCTTTAACATTTTGTTCTAATAATAGTTATAGTCATCCCCTCACTCAAATTGGTTTTTAACTGTTTTATTAAATACGCAGCCATTTTATTTAATGACGTCACTACTTGGATCTATTTTTTATAGTCATCATTTAAACATGTTTATTGTAAAATTATGTTGTTGTTTTTCTTTTTCTTTTTCTTTTACTGATGTCATTTAGAAGGACGAAGTTCTATAAACCGGTTGAAGCACATCAGTCGGCTCTTTTTCCGACTGACTGTTCCAAGGCAGTAATTGTCTGGTTTGCTCTATTTTTGTATATACAGTTATCTCATTGGTAATTTTTAAATTTAGCATGTACATACCTTGCCAGGGGATTTTTTGAAAAAATTCTATCGGAACTTACACTAGTGTATAGCCAAATATGTTTTTTAACCCTTTTGTTATGAGTTAAATGCCATGTTCCAGTTGATGTTTCCCAAGCAAAAGTAGTGATATTGATGTTGCCAATTCCCAGTCGAGTAATTTACCTTTCCAGTTACAATGCGTGTGTTATTTGTGTGTGTGTGCGTGCGTGTGTGTGTGTGTGTGCGTGCTTGCATGCGTGTGTGTGTGTGTGTGTGTGTGTGTGTGTGTGTGTGTGTGTGTGTGTGTGTGTGTGTGTGTGCGTGCTTGCATGCGTGTGTGTGTGTGTGAGAGAGAGAGAGAGAGAGAGAGAGAGAGAGAAAGAGAGAGACAGAGAGAGACAGAGAGAGAGACAGAGAGAGAGAGAGAGAGAGAGAGAGAGAGAGAGAGAGAGAGAGAGAGAGAGAGAGAGAGAGAGGTAAAATTCGACACGTAGCCTAAAATAATTAATAAAAAGCTATGTCGATTTCCCCATGTATGTCTTTTGTTACGGTTCTAATGACCATTTCGCCCCACCATAGTATGACCAATTCGCACATTCTACGATTCTACACGCTTAAAGAGAGTGCGTTTTACGGAGACAGGCGTTTTCTCCCGCGATCGATTTCTGGAATGACCTTTTCCTATGCCTGTCGTTTCAGTCGAGACGTATCGGCACTTTTCAGACACATCAATTTAACAGAAATATTCGACGCGTGCCGAATGGATCGGATCCTCTGCGCGTGACATTTCCCGCGAGCATTGAAAAAAGGGGGCGTGGCAGATTGACCTTAAGTGTCTCCTAGAGGGAGCGTCGAATCGATTTCAGTATTGATATTTTTTCGCGATGTTTCAGGAAAGAAATTGGTTATTGATTGGATTTTATCAGAATTTGACTCAATGCTAGGAATGTGTGCAAAATGATACAATTATGGACATTATAGCGACATCCATTTTTTATTGGATAAGACCAATAATTACCTGGGAAGGACCACCGGCACACAGCACCTGGCTGGAGAACACCTCCACACGTGCTCGCCAGATGTCGAAAGGTGAAAGGCGAGGGTAAATAAAACCATTCGGTCGGACATCCCCACATGAAAGTTTTCGCCCAAATTAGGAACGAACTAAATCGGTAAGCGCAATTGAATCATAGAAGAGCAACCGGAATATTATTCGAATAAATGTTAATTCGGGGTTATAATAGTGGTCCGGATTTAATTATAAGTGCAACAGTCTACGCAGAGTTATCGTACGTTAACCTCATGACAAATAGCTCACGGCAATAAATGTCCAGATTTTTGAAACAGAGTTTTTTGTTTTGCACTTTTGTGTATATGCAGGAAGTGTTTAAATTAAAAGTATTTTGTTTGAATCTGAAAGCATAAGATTACTTGGCTCATTAAGAAATAACTTTGGAATTGTTTTCTGTACTTTTTACGCAAGGTATATAACTAAGCGAATGTGAATTATATATTTAAAAACATACACGTACATGTATATACAAAAAAGTATATATACAAAAACTAAAAAAATTCCTTACTGACATCATTTAACTTAATAATATTCAATTACTGTATCTTTATCCCTCTTATAGTTCACAATCTAAGTAGACGTGTGTAACCGATTGAACTTTTGTTTTCAAATTTTAACCGACGTTTTACCTTATGTCATACAGAGTTAATGACCCTTACTGTATGTAAATATCTAGATATACTGCAATACAATTAAATAGATCTTGAATCAAACCCCCAACCAACCTAGATTTTCCGGATCCGCCCCTGCTCTGAGCATTTGACAGAGGTAAATGTTGTAAACCGAAATTCTCATAAAGGTTATGTAATCAGTGTACATGTATGATATCATCTTCGGCCCTTTCCGTGCTAGTTCGGAAAGGAACGTCAAAGGTAATAGAACAGTCAGGGATTCTCTGTACAGGCTCCTACGAGGTTATCCGAATGCTGCGCTACCGCCACATTCGGAACACGTCGACAATTTTACTTTAAGAAATAGACGCCTTTTTCCGAACGGGTGCGGAAATGGCCATAACTAATGCGAAAACTCACTCGGAGCATCCCGACCATATTATGGCAGAAATTGCCGATGTGCTCATATCGTCGAACTTCCGCCCTTCATTTGTAACTACTCGGTAGTTTCCGGACAATGCCAAAATGCCGGAAAATCCCATCCCATCCCATTCCGGACAATGCCTGATAATAGGAAAGTCCAAGATATTACGAACGAACGAATGTCTCCCATTAATATAAGTTAATAAGAATAATTTTCATGTTTTGGATTGTTTTTATCTTAAGGTAGAGCAACTGTAACGCTGCTCCGCCAATTGAAGAGTATCAAACATTAGGGTTAAAATGCTTCAAAACTAGTGGTTGTGGGTTTGAATCCCAGCATGGACACACATTTTCAACATTTTTTTCCTTCCTGTCTCTTTTTACTTTGACTATTTTCTGTATAGTTCTACCGTATGTAGAATAACACATGTTTAGTTTTCAATTTTTATTTTGTAAATGAATTTTAATTAAATTATTGTTGCTAAATTTTATTACAAATTTATTACCTGATAAATTCAAAGTCTAAATAAATCAAAACTAAGAGGTAAAATAATATTATATTTTGCAGTATCAACCAAAATACTTTATAGAACATTTTAGCAACTCTGAAATCAATCGTGTGGCTATCAAGAGCTTGGAGACATTTTTAATAAATGACAGTCAGCAGACAAAATGGGAAAATCAACTTAAAAATAGACGAGTTTGTAAACAATTACTTACATATTTGGGATAGTCTGGGCCAAACCAATCAAGTAACATGTTATCATTTGTTTCCAAAACGATACTAAATAGCAAACCACTTCTCCTATAGAGGAAGTAACATAATATTTGGAGTTCTCGTATTTCTAAAAAGAAGACACCTTAATTATCAATATCAGAAGAAAAAATATCTACAAATTCAAAACTGGATGGAGAATTTTCTTAAAATTTGGCATTCAACATCAACATTAGCTCAGGTGGTTGAATGTCGGCTTGCGGATCTGGGGGTCGCTGGTTCAAACCCCGGCCGGGTCAAACCAAACACTTTAAAGTTGGCAGTAGTGGCTTCCCTCCTAACGCTCGGGGCTAAGGGGAGCGCATTACGCCTGACCTAAATTTCACATGCTGTATATTGTCTATTACACTTGCGTTACTTTAATTTTAATTTTATACAAATATCGCGGTATACTAAACAAACTCAAGCTAAACGAGCATTGTAGCGTGACTGTAGCATCTTTCCTCACATACTAATGACACTTATTTTTTATCTTTAATCCGCTTCTAAAATATGAATTTGTTAACTCGGTTAAATTAAATGTAGTAACCGATAGTTTGCCTATGTCAAACATATGTAACACTATCTGACTTTTGTTTGGGGTGTTTGTGCATAATTTGCAAAAAGATCATACTTTACTCTATGCTTTGTCGATTTTCAACAATATCTCAATTTTAGAGCAGTTTAACTCGTTAATCAACACTGAAAATAGTCATTATTTTTTAATCTATAAATAAGAACGGTTCGGATTCCTGCTAAAAATAGTCATCGACGTCACAGCGGATGACGTGAATAAGCAAAAACATAAGTGATCACGTGGTTTTCTTAGTTTAAAAATTGTTTACTGTGCATCGTGGCCCAGAAAGGTAATCATTTTTGTAATGACGATTGTGTCATTATGGTTCACTTTTTCGCACAGATACAGGGCATCGATAATTTGAATCTGTTCCGGCAGGCGCGTTTCTGCCATTTCGCACTTTACGCACGTGCGTAACCTCCGTTCGAAAAATCAAAAATGTAAAAGTAACAAAAACACTAAGAAAGTCGATACCTAACCCTAGTTAGAAAGGATATATTTTATTTCTGCAGTTTCTATGTTATACAATCTTATGACCACGCCAATCAAGTTGATTTTTAATGATTAAACTTATACACGCTAGGATTTAAGTCGTTTATATTTTGGGTTAAGTTTCTCGCATGTCTTCATTTTACCTGTTTTTCATTAGAAATGAACCGAATATATTCAAAAGTATTACTACAAAGCTTATTTCCCTTGTAATTGTGCGTAACTTCATAAACCGCCCAGACACGCGCCTGTGTTCCGGAAAGAATCATTTATTTGGTTGCTTGATGAAAGGGTTTTTGGTCCAAACTGTCGGATACCACGTTTAAGCGTCATTGCACGAACTGACTGTTGTCGCAGGGTTTATTATTTACCTTGAAAACTCATGACAATCACGTGTCCTAACTTTGGGTCGAGCTAGCACAAAACTGTATTATCTCATTCTATTAATACAACACCGTAAACACTGTTTTAAAAGCAGCTATATAACACTCACCTCTGACAAGTTAGGTTGGTGTACATTTGAAATACCGAAAATTGTTCGCTTCATAAAATATGATACTTAAAACCTACGATGCGTGAATTCTGATGAACGAGCTCGTTGATTTTATTTTCACAATATTTTAAGTTTTTGTCTAGCGAATTGAGAGTTAATACTTCTGACGTCAAGTGTTGTGTATGTTTAATTGCGTACAACCGGTAAACAAAGTTTGCACCACCAACAAGCGCAACCAGATGAATTTTATTTTCTATGTTGTTTCCAACAGACACACCCTAAATTAAATACATTTATTATATGTCCTACCGCACGAGCGTAAGGTAACTGTGACCCATGCGTTATTTTTGGTAACACACTATTTAGTTATCGTAGTGTGACGTCATTAACTATGTGTAGTGTATATGCCATCCATTTCCTAATTTGATTTTAATTAATAAAAAAACACAACATACAACATTTTAGTCAAAACGAATCCATTCTCTTTTTATGGAAAATGTTCGATTAAAGAGTGGATTTTTTGTGTGCGGATTCTTCCAAACCGAATTACACATGCCAAGGCCGACTGTTAATACCATAAAAAGATGATGTATTGAAAAAAAAAACAGCTGATGTTTTGGTTATAATTATGATAAATAGAATCTAATATTCTAAAATGATACTAAGATAAGAAATAGACATTTGTGATGTAGAGTGTGGTATTGTGCTTCACTTTTCACATAGATCACATATAGCTTCAATAACAATCGGAATACCTCGGATAATTCACGAATCATCTCTCGGATGCATGTAGGTAGTCGGATCACTTGGACAATTTTCCTAAATGGGACTCATTTTATGACAGGTCAAAACAAAGATGGCAGCTCGGATGACAGCTAACTATATTCCGATGCCAGTTAAACTTCAATTTGTGGCTGCTTTAAATTTAAATCATCCAAGTTTCATTTACAAAGCGCAGCAAACAAAACAGCTGTCAAACGACGCCATTGTTTCTGTTTTGTGCGAACTACATTTTAGGGATATTCTTCCGACTTCCGGCGAACAAAACGATCGCGATTTCTTTAAATATCATTGAACCTGATACATCAGAGGGATGATTGTCCCGAGGACGGAATTACTTTAGGAGTTCAGATTTCATCAATAATAGCATTTTGTGGGACCTTTTCGGGTAACACCAATTTAGTTGACTGGTTGAGATACATAATTACTAGTATGATCTTAACTGTCGAATACCACCCTTGCATATGACACCATCTTACACCTGTTTTGCGAAATTCTGGACCAATTTCTACATAAATTAATACTTGTATCTATTAGGGACTTTTCTGAACGGATTACCTGAGTATGATATTGTTGACCTTAACAGAAAGTAGGTGGTCTCCCGTTTTTTTAGTTGAAATTTAGAAAATAAATAAATTTCAACTGTGCAGCACGGCTCAGACAGGAACTACATATTTGTAACGACAACTGTAGTGTTATCACCCATTTTTCACATAGATCTAAAACATCATGAAACAACATTTTACAGCATATTTTCAGATAACAATAATTTATATAGTAGTTTGAGAAACAAAGACAATAATGGTAAAAGCTGAAACAATGAGAGGGAGTTCATTTTTTAAGTAAAGCAGAGGGTGTGGCAGAGGCGCTCGTGGACGAGCGATAAAAGTCCAATTTCTGTGAAGCCTTTGTAACAAAATCACTATATTTCTGGACACTTATGTTGCTGTTTTGCTGCTGCTGCTGCTACTACTGCTGTTGTTGTTGTTAATACTGGTGTTTTGCTGCTGAAGTTAATGTTGTTATACCGGCCGCAATAGGACAGGTGGTAGAGCGTCGACTTGCAAATCGGGAGGTCGTGGGTTCAAACCCTGACCGGATCAAACCAAAGACTTTAAAGGTGGTAGTAGTGGCTTCCCTCCTAACGCTCGGGGCTAAGGGGATAGCATTACGCCTGTCAGTATAATGGACCGGCCGGGTTCAGTCCCTGGGCACCTCATAAGTGCCCCTGTGCTATAATGATAAAAATGTCGCTGCACAGTATCGACTAAAATGCGGCTAATCCCAATCCCTGTAGTTATTGTTGCTCTTATCATGAAACTATAATTATGCATGCTTGTAACATAATGTTGGGATCTAAACACACTCCAAAGTCTCATTCGGAGATAACATGGTTTATTTAAGATATGACTCATGATAAATAGTAGCAGTACATATACATTTTAACAGGCCGATGGTCGAGCGTCTTCCTTTGTCGGTAGGCCGTGAATTCGAAATTGGCAAACTATCGGATACCACGTTTAAGTTTGGAAAAAAGATTACACTGGACTTTCTTCTTGCAATATTGACATATTGATAAACCTTAATCGGGTAATCTTATCAATTACTACGTCAAGCGGCACGCCGAAATCGTGCCAAAGATTTTCTTTCCATTCAAGACATGTTATCAGCGAACAATGTGTCTTTTTTTCGGTCTATCCACTCGTTGCGTGTGCACGCCTGATCAATGATGATAGGCGTAATTGGATAAACGTATATGTGACACTTTATTGGCATGATTGATAATCAAGCGACACTTTAGTTTTAACAATTATGTGACTAAACCAACAGCAGCTTGGACCAAAACCCTTTTCAGGGTCGGATCAAGAATTATTCCATTGAAGAGGTGGTTCTTGTTTTTTTTCAACTGTTAGGGTTCAGACTGAGGAGGTGTTTATGACCTTACTATAGGAATATTGTATTTCCATACCGGTAGAGCGTCGGCTTGCGGATCGGGAGGTCGCGGGTTCGAACCCCGACCGGGTCAAACCAAAGACTTTAAAGTTGGTAGTAGTGGCTTCCCTCCTAACGCTCGGGGCTAAGGGGACAGCATTAGGCCTGACTAGTCGGTGTCAGTATAATGGACCGGCCGGGTTCAGTCCCTGGGCACCTCATAAGTGCCCCTGTGCTATAATGATAGAAATGTCGCTGCACAGTATCGGCAAAAATGCCGGCAAATCCCAATCCCATTCCCTTTCCATACCCTTAGATACTACTTAGAGGAAACAAGAGATATATGAAAGTTCACCAAAAGTAATATAAAAGAGATTACGGATTTTGTAGACATTTATCCACTGGCGACATTGGTGAGTAGTCTCCCGTTAAAAGTGGTATCTGACAGTTTGGACCAAAAATATTTTCATTAGACACCACAAAAAAATATCGTTACCTGGACAGATCTCACAAAATGCTGTTTATTGATACCATACACCTTTCGGAAAAGTGAACAATAACATCACAATTGTCGTGTCAAACATGTATTTGCTATCTGAGCCACGCTGCACAGTTAGCTATTTTTAAAGTAAGAATACCACGTGACCACTTATGTTTAAGTTCATCCTCGTCATCCGCTGTGACGTCGATGTCTATTTGTAGCAGGAATCACAATCGTTCTTATTTACAGCTTTGAAAAGAATGAACATATAAGTGTTGATTAACGAGTTTTGCTGCCATAAAATGTGGATATTGTTTAAAATCGTCAAAGCTTACTCTAAAGTAGGATTTTTTTATTTTGCGGCAGAAAATATGTACAAATACCACAAAGAGAGGTCAGATATTGTTACATTTTTAAAAACAGGCTAACTGCCTAATATCACCTTTAATTCAAAAGTCGTTAAAACTGGTAGTGGTATAGCTCCCTTGATAACGCTCAAGCAAATATAAGGGTACTTTCACAACTGGTCAGCCCAGTGACAGGATAATGTGACTGGGTGTAGTATCATGCCAGGTGTTCACGGCATGCTATACACAGTGAAGGCAGCACTATATCTGCTTCAAGTGGACACCGTCTCCAGATAACTGAAATACTCTTGGTTGGACGATAAACCAAATAAATAAATAAGTATTCCGTTAAAACTTAAATGCAGGAATGCCCTCTTTACTTGGATTACTCGGGTTTTATGTACTTAGATGTATTGAGTGCGTATCTATTTCACATTTTCGAAATAATAGAAATGTTTAAGTTATCTTCCTTGTGGGAAGGTATTTTATACTTTAAATAAGAAATATAATTAATTGTATTGTTAATGTGCTTATTTTTAAAGCATTCAAGTTTTTAATGAACTTTTATCTCAAACAATAAGATTCCTTTTAATGTCCATCTTTCAGCCTTAAATGTTTTTCATACGTTTAAAAAAGTGGAAACATCTAAAGTTTTTTGCAGTAACTTTGCACCAAATACCTTCTACAAGGGAGGTTATAATGTAAATTTTAATAGTAAGAGTAAAGTCCCTTTATAATACATTAAAACGTGAATATTTTAAACTTACGATGCAACATATGTTAATCTGTGTGATACCGTTAAAATGTTGGATCTTGTGCGCTCGGTGTTTAATTTCCTCCCTTTTTGGGAAGATGTTTTCAAATACTTTATATAACAAAACATTATTTTATATTCACTTATTTTTAAAATAGTTCTAATTAACTTTAATCATTCGTATGACAGAATAAGAGACATTTTTTTACTGCGGATTCAAGTTGATAGGTCAGTGGATGACATTTCTAGCTTAAATCAGCGGCTTATCTACTTGTAATAAAAGTACACCTGTTGAACAAAGATTGTATAACTCTATATAAAACTTTAAAACAACAACAACATGTAATATTATAATAAAGGTCAACTGAATTAAAAGTTCTGTTTACTACTAAGAAAAAAAAATAATTTTAGAAAAAGATTTTATGCCTTCTCCTGCAAAATATTAAAAACCTTGTTTTCTTCCGCTGATCCATCTATAGTTTCCCCAAAGGCTAAAAGTAAACAAAAACACAAACAAACGCACAAAAGGGGGTGGGGGGAAATATCTTGATTTTTCAAGTAATTATTAAGCAAATAACTACCTAAAATGAGGTCAAAATATAGTTTATTAATAATAAGCGTAACCTTAATAAAAACCTTAATAAAAACATTGACTCTGCTACATGCATATTATATGAGCGAATATTACGTTGACAAGATAACGAAAAAAACATGCTACAAAACCTTTTTAACGCATGTGCAATAAAGTAATTTGGATATTCTAGATGAAAAATTTTGTTAAATAAGACATGTAAATACGGTAATAACGTGTCGGAACCATATTCGAAGAATCCATTATTAAGATGATCCGGTCTTCCTGACCGGTTATTGCGAAGTTCTTTGCAAGCATTAAATATTTATAAATATGTAATTTCTAAATTCAGTTCTGAGAACATATTTTGTAATTCACTATTTACATATCTTTTATTAAAATATATTTTGTCGTCTGCAGATTTTGAATAGTTAGAGTTTAACTTGTACTTGCATTAAAGGTGGGAGCCGATAATCGTCGCCTGAAAAGATCCGGTTGAGTTTTGTGTATTGTTGCACTAAATATATGAAAAAATATCCGAGCCACGCCGCATAGGTAGCTATTTTTAACCTAAGAAAACCAATTGATCACTTATTATCAAAATCACGTTACATAATCATCAAGGCAATCAGCTCTGACGTCGATATCTATTTTTAGCTGAAATCTCCATCATGCTTATTTATAGATTTAGAAATAATGGCTATTTAGCTGATAGTTTTTACGGTTTGTACGGTCTTCCAATAGGGGTAACGTTATAACAGCATTTACTTAAACTTTAAGTAATTACTTCACAAATTTTACAGAAATGAGGTAATATGTTGTTACGTGTATTAGATATAGGCAAACTGTCGGCTACCGCCGTCAAGGTTATATTTCCATCTAAATGAAACTTTGTACAACAAAAAACAAGAAAAAGTCTAGGGTCGTCTGATTATTCTAGTCCATATTTAATTATGATGATTGTTTGTTTTTCACTAGACAAAATGTTTAAAAGCAGTTGAAATGTTTTGCCCATTGTAAGATTAAGTTAAATGATAAACAAACTGACCTAAGAGCTTTCAAGTCTAAATGAAATCACAAACTGAGTTGGTATAACAAAAGTTCTTTTTATATTTTCAATTTACATATTTTGTTGAAAAATGTTGATGTTTTCACGCTATGGACATGGCATTGTTTCCAATTATAATAATAATAATAATAATAATAATAATAATAATAATAATAATAATAATAATAATAACAATAATAATAATAATAAAAATAATAATGACGGAAAACATGTATCATTTATAAAGAAAATGAAAATTGTTATTTGTTGTTAAGTTTCTTTCACTTATGGCTTTAGTAAGGGAAATATTGTGTTTGTATTGTAGACAATAAAAAGCTGTCACGAAAGACACAACACATATGTCATTATGTTTTTCATAATATAATGGGTTGCTTGTCTGCATGTCCAAATAATCTAATTGAGAATTTAAAGTGTAATTTAAAAATATATATACAGACTCTAAGAGGTAAACAAATCAGCTAGAGTCTTATTCTGAGTCTAACATTAAAGGCATTGATTGGTCATGTTGCATCAGTACAAATTCTAGTCCCTTTAAAAAAAGGAAACAAACGAAAATTCTTTTGTTTAACTTTTATTTATTTCGACATTATTGATTCTTAATCTAAAGCACCTGCAGATTGTTTCTTCTGCTTCTTGTCTTTTTTCTTCGATTTATCGACAGCATCAGCCTCGTACCCGTAATCGTTCCAGACTGGCTCTAGTGGTTTTAGAAACTTATCGATTTGCCTTGGTGCGCAAAACGCAATAGGGAACCATTCGCCATTTTCCGTGCTATTTCCGCCCAGACATGTGCAGACCAGTTTTCCGAATTCTCTATAATGGCCGAATGGGATGGCAGCTTTCTTGTACATGCACGATGGGCCTGTGGATGTATGATGTTTATTCGATATATGATGTGCAGTTAAAATAACATTAGTGATGTTGATGTTTTATTTAGTGACTTCATCATTTATTAATGGAAAAAAGACCATAGAGGATTGTCGGGACGCCTAACAACCTAACACATGAAAATTTTCGTACTAACATATTATATGAATGTTGCTCGAGCATCGACAGACAAGTAATCAATTTTAAATATTTTACCTTCATTTTTGGAAATATAATTTGTATAAAATATGGACGGAATCGATCAAGACAGAAATAAAATACAATTCTGAAATATTATAGGAAATGAGACATCGCACTTACCATCTGGGCAAGTTGCGCAGCAGTCCCCTTTCTTCACTTCCGGATTTCCACACTGGAGAACCTTGGGACATTCGTAGTCCATACAGGAGACACGTCCAGAGTACTGGCACTCACATGTCTGACACTTGGGACCCTCGAACACGTCCCCTGGTGGCGGACAGAGACAATCCGAGTGATGTATTTTCACTTTTTTTTTTTTCTTTTTTAAATTGCAAAGACACAATTATGGTATTATTCCAGACTTTCAGCTATAACAAAAAGACTACAGACATGTGTCCGGTAAAATACTTCTCACCCACACGTCGACTGAAAGGCCTCCAAACGAGGATAGTCTCGTCCCCACCCCCAGCCCCCTCCGCCAGCGCAAAAAGGCTCGAACCTCAGTGGTTTGGAGCTTATGGGTTTCAAGTCAAAGACTCTTATCGATATTTAGCCATTATCGTCCCTATCCAAAAGCCATAAAGAATATACAACATCAGCAGTGAGCTCTAGACGGCGAAGAGAAGGTTAGATAAATATTCGCAAAGAGAACCTGGGGTGTTGTACAAGAAGCACATTCTTTAACAAATATGCTGGGTTTTTTTCTTTTTAATAACAGGAATATAGGAGAACATATATGTAAATAAGTTTTTCGTCCGAAATTTACTAAATACTTTATTCATTTTTAATTCTCGAGAACATTTTCGCTTCATTTCCATTATTTTAGACTTATAATTATTGAAAAAAAAATCATACCTGGTTTATAAAAGTCGGTTCCAAATTTGCATTTGCACTGCTTGCAGCACTCCTTCGGTGCGCCCTCTGGTGGTTGATAATAGCCGCTGACACACTTAATGTTGGGGCAGATTTGGCGATCCCCACACTGAATTGTGCCATCCAATGAGCACGCGCAATTAATACAAGGATCATCCAGAATGGGGCCTGGAGAGGTTAATAAATGTGTTTTGATGTGTATGTTACAATTTGTCTTATTTGCAATTGAGTATAAAATAAACAAAACCGTTAAAACAAATACATATACGAAAACTAAATTATATGCTAAATAAATTGTCTTTAAAGGGATTGTGTTGACTGTAAGTTGGTAGAATCAAAGGCGTTTCGATGATTTTTGATTTGTTTTTTTAATTAAGCCATTTTAAGACTCCAACGACCTTTAACAGCTCCAAACTACGCATGCAGGAAGTCGCACAACACTGCATGGCCAATTAGTGACACAAACTTCAATAAATATAAAGAGCGGATCGGACGGTTCTATGCGTCATGTACTTATGAGTTTGCGTGACCATTCGGTTATATATGTCATATCCGAATATTGGTTAATATCAGCAAAATATAAAAAAGTGAGGAAAAAAACGTGTACTACCGCCAATGCTGCGATAAGTTCTGTTAAACTCAATGTCTGATGCCCTTTTAATTGTATAAACATTGGTCCTCACGTAGTGTTTATTCAGCTGTTTCACATTGAAGTCTGTTTCAGAATGACGCGGTGAAGCTTCAACAAAAACGGTTGAGGTTTTCCGAAAGATTCAATTCGAACGAAACTATTTTATGGCCGTCGACAATGATGCATCTATCGGGATAGAATTGTGTTAATGCGCTACACTCTCATACTAGAGGACACTATTCGAACCACTCGGAACTCCTCGGGCAATTCCGTCCTCTACGTAATCACATCGGAAATAATGCTGTCGCCGTCATATTGACGAACTACAGGTTAGACACCGCTAAATAGGTTTGTTCTATATTCTATAGTGAATCGCGAAAATATGGAAACAAATTGCACCATGACCAAGTTATGATGGACCCCCATAACCATATATAGGTGAAACGAGCTATTTATTGTCTATCAGAAGGACCCAGAAATAAGGCAACTTTTGCAACATGTAAGAAGGTTCAGCTTCGCCAAATTGCCAGTCGGTAACCGCTAAATTTCAATGAAATATGTACTTCCTGTAAAAGTGGATCAGTCTATTATTGTGCATAGGGGTTAAAGAGTTTTGCTTTCTTTTTATTCTACATAGTTTCAGCTTCCTTTTGATACCAAAAAGGTCAGATTACCTTCAAAAGAGGAAATTAAATGCCAAAACATAGCAACAGACTGTTACTAAGAGAAATAGTCCAATGTCACACATTCTACTTCCGGTTGGTATTTAGTGTAACCACCCCTACATCCCGTTCCCATAAAAAGGCATGTAATAAGTTACAATCTTAGTTTATTATAAGGAAAGCGTGTTTGTTTATTTAAAAAAATAGATGATCATCACTTCATTCAACACATTTCCTTTCTATCCTATTGTAATCAATGTCAGATAGTATGTGCGACCTTTTTAGCGCGCACGTCACATGATCGACTGTTGAAGCTTACTAAATTGTTGCTGAAGTTGCTGCCTCGGCTTTGTTTAAAAGGGATTACTAATTCCTGAACCTAGCTAAAAATGGCGGCTTTATAGTGTTAATATTTATATTTGATTAGAAAAAAAACTTCTTAAAGTTAGAGACTTCGAAACGCGGCATTTATATTGTTGTGTGTACGTACCAAAGGGAACTATCTCCTTTTTCGACAAACAACCACATTTCGGACAACATTCTCCCGGAAGTGTGACCGGGTTGGTGCAGTTCACTGAAGGACATTTCATGCTCTCACACACCATTTCTCCTTCATCGCCACATTTGCAGCTCAAAGCGCATGGGTCGTTGCCAGGGATCGGCATAACATCACCTTGAAAGGAACAAGAAGAGAAGCTAGCCCCTTATCGCACCATGTTGTGTTGCCTTTTCATAAGTAAATTCTTATGAAAATTTTATGACTTGTACTCGTATATGTGTAAACTTAAATTTTACTGAGAGATATAACAGCAAGAAGACCTTAATGCCAAACTGTGATGTAATTTGAAATACAATACCATGGGCGGTTCTAGCGGCGGGGTGTTCCGGGAATGTGTGAGATAATAAATTGTGAAAAAGTACCGGTAAAGGTATTCTTAAACATTTCAGGGTGTGTCAAATCTTTTTGGTACTAGTAGTTTTACTATCATATATGTGTCCAGTGCTGCAGATAAGACGAGTAAGCACGCATTTAAGCCTCAAATCAAACTTTTTGTGTTAAAAAGAATTCTTTGAAGATCTGTCAAGCATCTGAAATGCAGGAAATGGCACTATTTAGATTATAAATGTCAAAACTCTTCCTGAGGGAGCATGCCCCAGACAATCCAATAACACTACTTCTACAATTCTCCTTAGTTTGTCCTCTCCCATTATTCCATTTAAAATATCATTAAACATTATATTTGTCGCCGAGAATACTATCATTATAGATTTCTGGGAAACTGTTTCTATCACCGTCTGAATACAGGAAATGGTTTTATATTGATTCTACATTTCAAAAGTTGCCTGGGGCAGCATGCCCCAAGTCACCCTCTCGCCATCTCCACGGGTACTGCACTTAATTAGGCACCCTCAACCCCCCACCCCCACCCCTCACCCCGACAAAAAAAATCCTGGATCCACCCCTGAATACGATGTTTTATTCACAAAATGATTCATTTACCACTCTTGTACTGGATAGTAAAAAGCAGAGAATATACAATATGTACATATATATGCTTCATGTGGGGTTTAATGATTTATATATTATTATTCAAAAGATATAAAAGACAGACAAGTTTTCAAAAACACTTTAAATAATTCATACATACTTGTTTAAAAGGGTAAATATAAAATACACGGACGTTTTCAGAAAGGGAATATACTCTCTTAATATGGTAAATAAACTCATATCTGAGGAAGTAGTTAAAAGTTCTTAAGTCCATGGATGCAATAGCGAGCTATAAACTTGATGGAGTTGGAAAGAAGTGTCTACTTATTCATTTACACTTTGTTTTTATTTACACGTTTTAAAACAAGAAATGACAAAATAGTCCAATACCTGGATAGAAGACCTCCTGTTTGAAGGTGCAAGAACACTTTGGGCAGCACTGCCCAGGTTCTATATACTGTAGCCAACGACCGCAGGGAGGCTCGGGACAGGTGGGTGGGGTACACACAATATTGCCGGATTGATCACAAGTACATGGGTTGCATTTGTCCACTGGTTGAATAAGACCTAAAATAATATCGGAGAAAATTAATATAAAAATAATAAAAAAGTGGCATGGGGCTTATATAAAGGTGTGAATTATAGCATAGAAAAATTAAACTGGCTCCCCGGTTGCAATCTCCACCTCGAAATAAACTTGCCTTTCAGACCACAGTCACCATTGTCACTAACGAAATATTGTCAATGGGCTTGGTTAACGAGATTTGAACGAGATACTATTTTGGTGTATTTTTAAAATAATAAACCGTTTTAGATTTTTTTCTTACGGTACAATCTAATAAATATAACATTTTAGAAACATGTTGTTTTAATTTGATTACATTTAAATAGTGCGGAACATTATTACATTGGCACAGACATCAATTGTACACAAGCACGATCTCCAGTATAGTCACGTGATTTTAACTAAGACAGTGGCAGAACGGCAAAACATGGCTGATGTGAGGAGAGTGCCCCATCTGCCTACGCTAGTTATCGTTCGTTTCTTCCCCAAATATCCCTGCACCCCTTTGGCTAAATGTCATGAAAGACCAGATTTTTAACTAACCATGATAAAAAAATATGTTTTTCTGAGGTTCATTGTTATTTTATAATTTTTGTTTAAATTTTAGATATTTAATTTTGGTCCGAAAACTTCTGTTTCTTTGATAATTCATCAATAATTAAGCTAGATAAGAACGCGATTGTGAAGAATCACGCCGTATGTTTAAAAAACATAAACGTATATTGAATTTAAAAATGAATATATATTGACACCATTTAATTGCATAATACCAAAGTAATCTTCACCCATTTAAAATTTACAATCATATCGTGTAGACGAATAAATAAAAAATCAAATTCCAAACCAACGTTTAACTTGGCGCCATGTTGAGAAGCATGGCCTATGTTGTGTTTGAGTCTGGAACTAAACCATGTTATGATCTGACAGTGTAAGTGTGCGCTTGCACTCAGTAGTTTTCGACAAAATTATCATCAAGCTTTGGAGATTCTACTTTTTAATAGAGAAACGCACGGAAATCGTAAAATTGCATGTATATAGGTTCTTTGAAAACTTGTAAATCGTTAATCGTTTGGGGAAACATGCGCTCGTAATATGCATTTTGTCCGATTTATGTTGCCAATTAATTTTTTTTACGGAAACACGCCACAAGCGTTACCACGGAACATGACCATAAATATCATAGCAGCTAAAGAAAAAGAAATAACGAAATTGTATATCCTATGCATTGTTGTTTTTCAAGAGGTGCGTAGTGACTTTAGTAAACATTTTATTTGATTAAACTGATAAGTATATTATACAATTTTATTTAAGTTTCAAATTGCGCCTTTTGTTATTGCACTTTTAAATGCAATTTAAATTAAACATATCGAAAAGCGACGGATTATGACTGGTCTTTTTGTTTTTGTAAGTCAGCACATTGGACGATACATGTATATAACAATTGTGCTTTCTGGCTATCACTGGACCATTATTTTGCTTGTAGCGTATTTGGTTGTTTTGTTTGAATTTAAATGGCCCAATAATCACGACGGCATTTTAAAGAATAGGCATTTGAACCTAGAAGAAAGGGGAATACAAAACATTTTAGCGTACCAAAGTCGTAAATGACGTCATTACGTTTGTCCTCGCATCCACACACTGAACAACACTGGCCACGTTTTGATATCGGGTTTGAGCAGTTCGCTGGCGGGCAATCCATCATGGCACACAAGCGCTCTCCATTCTCGGCACATTTGCAATTAGTCTCGCAGGGGTCGTTGGTGGGCATTTTATCGCCTACAATCGCATGATGTAAATATAAATACATAGTGTACGCGCATTTAGTGATAAAACTAACGATTTCTAATGTATTATAATGTGCAAGATACGTGTATTATTTTGTGAAAGTATATATTCCTAAAACAAAAACGATTGTTTGGCATTGACAAGGGTAGGCATATTTAGTTGTACTATTGTAGTCATTATAGTTGTTGAGGCCGCATTCCGGGTTATCCTTGATGAGCTTTGAATCCAAGAATGACAGCTCTTCACCTCACCTGTCTCTGTCCTTGACATCACCAAGGCGAAGGTCAATGTCATTTCATCTCTTCTGGGAAAGTCTAACTGTTTGTATTAAATTAATGCTACCGACCTCGCAATTATCGCCTTTAATTTGTCTTGCACTATTTTGACGTCGACGTGACATGATTCAAATTAAATAGTGTAAATAAGAACGATTGATGCAATAAATAGATGACATGATTCAAAGTTAATAGTGTAAATAAGAACGATTGATGCAATAAATAGATGACATGATTCAAAGTAAATAGTGTAAATAAGAACGAGTGATGCAATAAATAGATGAAACTGGAAATTGTTGAAACTTTTTATCTTCAGAAAACAGAAACTACTGTATGACAATTTGGAGCTATGTCCAGGATTGGTACAATAATGCAGTCATGGTAAACAGTACGATATGGCGTATTGGTTGACTATTGACATTGTTTGTAGACGTCAATAGTTATTCGTTTTACCCCGAGCTTGGATTAGTAAAAAAGTAACCAATTTGTCTAAGTGAATTAGTGAAAATATGATAGGCTTCTGACTCGAAGTCGCTTTGTAAATTCCTGGTCCCAGGTTTAATTTTACGACAGCAGTCTGAACTCTTTCTTCAAGACATATGACAAGTATGTCACTTTTGCTTAAGACCCCTACTGTTTATATGAAATGACAGATGAAAAACACAAATATCATTACATGACAAAGAAAAATTAAATCTTTACTCTTGACTAGCAGTTTCTGCTTTTCCAAAAAAATCCATGTCTTTACAATATGTGTACACCAAATGTCTGTGGGAGTCTAATTAAAGATAGTATCCAACAGTTTGGACCAACTATTTTTTTCAAATAAACAAATAAGTCATTATTCAAGTGTTTAAATCGCCTTTACTTAAACTTAACTATAATGTATGCAGAATTTATGCCTAAATTCTTCAAAGCAATGATAAGATAGTGTTACATGTGTTTGATATTGGAGAACTGTCGGATACCACATATAACTAAGAATAATTTTGAACAGTAATTTTACCGATGTCATACACGGTGTCCATGTAGAAACACTGGCACACCGGACAGCACTGTCCGTTCGGGATATATTGATCTCTCTTGCTGCAGGTGATTTCTGGGCATTTTGGTTCAACGCACGTGATCGAACCGTCTTTATTGCACGTGCATGGCCGACATTTGTCCACGGGCTGTATCAGACCTTGTAATGATATTACGGTTAGTGAAGTTATCAAGTTAAGATTGTGTTTTTGTATTTGAAATACATCGCAGAGACAAATTACGATCTTTATGGCGAGGTCTAGCTATTTGGAGGGGTGGGGGGAGACCCCCAAGTTTGAGATACAAATAAGAACCCAACCCCTGAAGCAAAGGCTACTAGATGCTGCAGCATCCACATTTTGAGTTTATTTCTGTTACCGAAACAGCTTAAGTTGGCATGACAATAATGTAACCATACCAGTGTATCAGTAAAACAAGACGACTAATGATTGCAAGTATCATTATTGTATATAAAAATTATTAATAGAAAAGTGCTTGAAGGGGAGGTAGTAGCAACAGCAGCAGTAGTAATAATAGAAGCAGTAGTAGTAGAAGTGGTAGTGGTGATAGAAGAAATAGTAGTTGTAGTAGTAGTAGTAGCAGTAGTAGAAGTAGCAGTAGTAGTAGAAGTAGTAGTAAAAGTAGTAGTGGTAGTAGTAGTAGTAGTAGTAGTAGTAGTAGTAGTAGTAGTAGTAGTAGTAGAAGTAGTAGTAGTAGCTGCAATAGTAGTAGCACTAGTAGTAGTTGTAATAGCAGTAGAAGTAGTAGTAATAGAAGTAGTACAAATTGTAGTAGTAGTAATAGCTGTTGTTGTTGGTGGTGGTGGTATGTTGTTGTTGTTGCTCTTGCTGTTGTTATTGGCAGGAGAAGCAGCAGGACGAGGTAAAAACATTGTTTACCAAAAGAATATTCCTTCCCAGTCTTGTCTTTGCATCCACATCGGTTACAGCACTCGCCCTTGACGTTGTAGGGGTTCGAGCACTGAGGGGTCGGGCACTGTTCGGTCCGACACATCACACGACCATCGTAAAAACATCGGCATTCCTTACAGGGATCCGGAACATATACCTCGGTACCTAATATATATATTACAGTAGTCATAATTATATTTGAATATCGTTAAAAATGGTATTGGCATAGCTCTCTTGCTAACGCTCAACCAAATATAAGGGTAGTTCCACGGCTGATTTGCCCGGTGTTAGAATAATGTGACTGGGTGGGGTATCATGCCAGGTGTTCACGACATATTATACACAGTGAAGTAAAATACTGTTGGTGGGACGATAAACCCAATAAACAAACAAATCTCGCAAATGGAATATTTTAGTCAATACTTTTGGATACTCTTTAAAGACAGCTTACCAAACTCGAAGACAACTCCATAGAAGAGACATCCGCAAGTTGGGCAGCAATCATCCCTCCCTTGTACCGGGTTGGAACAATCCGGACGGCGACATGGAGGCTTTAAACACTGGATCCCCGTCTTTGAACATTCACACGTCTCGCAGTCGTCCTCCGTGTAGACAAGGTCTCCTACAAGAGGGTTGTGGGGGTCGGGGGTAAATGTATGTTTTTCGGCAGCTGTCTAACCTCACAATTGCCATTCTTCGATTTGCTGACGCGAGGCAAGCCCAAATGAATATCAAATCGACTCTCATTGGTAGAAAATTGAAATGACACCGTATAAAACAGTAAACATGTAAGCTTAAAAAGTAGATTTACTTAGCTTTTGAAGTAATCTGTTGACTGCTAAGGTCAAAGTTAGGGTCACTTACAATGTATTTCTTTTCTAGTATTTACTGCGATAAAGTTAAATAAATATTTAATCATACCCCACCAAAATTTTCTGGATCTGCCCCTGTCTACAACGTCTCATAGTTTATGTGTTTATTTATCTCTCTTTACTGTCAACACGTCTTAAAAGAACGTCAGCTATGTTATTCTATATATTAAACTTCTTAATTTCTTTCGCAAACATTATCCATTTTAGCTATATATTAAAAACTGATTTGAAAGAAACGTCCGTCTTACCTACGTCATAATACACGCCATTTCTTTCACACGGGCATATTGGGCAACATTTTCCTGGAATACGGACTGGTTGGCCACAGGGTAGCCTCGGACATTCAGAGTAGTCGCATGCATAGAGAACCCGACTCAAACAAAGTAGAAGAAGCACATACATTAGTGACGTCATCATTTCGTGTGTAGTTTAAAATAATTTAAAATGTTTATTTAAATGGTGCTCTTGTTGTTGCTTTTAGTTATTTCCACGATGTGTGTTATATTAGTTGTTTACGCCTCTGCTTATTATGTTGTTGATCCGCTGTGTCTTCGTTGATATAATGCCAGTTTGTTTTCTCTGGAACAGAAATAAAGATAACGATACACTAGTTTTATTTTAAATCAAATTTAAACATACTATCTTAAATATGTATATTAAAAACACATGTATTTCTTCATTTAATAGAGTTTACAGTGTTTGCTTGATTCATCATAGTAATCTTGGAAAGTCTACGAGTTTTGCACGGTATTTTAAGCCAAGTATTATTATTATTTCGACTATAAAATGTGGTATCCGAAAGTTTGCCTAGATCTTAGACATATAACAATAGCTTACCACTGCTTTAGGGAATTTGGTTAACAATTCTGCATAAACCCATACTTAAGTCTGATTTAGACGATTTTGTACACTGATTATATTATTTGAAAGTATAAATCTCAAAAGGCACACATACACACTATTGTTATTCTGTCTCTCAAGCTTTGCTAAAAATAGATACTACCGTCAGAGCGGATTACCCGGATGACGAGTTCTCAAAAGTAAGTTGTCACGTAGTTTTCTTTAGTTTATAAATATACATCTCTGCAGCGTAGCTCAGATAGGAAATAACAATTTGCAAAGAAAAATAGGATTTATGCTTCACTATTCACACAAGTCTAGGGCATCCATGACCTTTTTAAGTAACAATGACTTATTTGGTAATTTGAGAAGAAAGAAATCGTCCAAACTGTCCTCGATCTTAAAGGCATTAACTTGATATTTGTATAATGCTTAACTGTCTAATGAATGCACGATATATGAAAGGATTATTACATGTAAGGAAGAGGTTGTATAAGTTTCACTTGTTTTACTGCGTATTTAATTAAGGCATCAATTAAGCTGACTTCAAAGAATAATAATGCTAACAGCAATTAAAATATCGGCCATTGCTGTAAAAGAAAGTAAAGCAAATATAATAATAATTAGAATCATTGTAAACGCGATATAATTCAAGTTAAGTAAATATGACGTGCTTACTGTGTTTCCTTAATCCAAGTTAGTATCCGTTTTAATAATATATACTTTACATATTTTGATGTAAAATGAACACTCTATTAAACTTTATTAACTATTTATACTTGTAATTAACTTTCAGCAGTGTAAGCAACGTGTATGTTATTATTAAAATGATGGTTAAATAAAAACTTACCACTTTATAGCGCCCTGGACAAAACATTGGATGTACGTCAAAACAGATAATCTGGAAACAACAGCCGTTGTTGACAGCGTGGTATGGTGTAGTGAGTGTGCGTGTTTACCTACGCACTTTTGTCAATCAGAACACTTCGGATAAGTAACAAATCATTTCAATTGATGTATGTAGGTAGTCGGATCACCCCGGCCATTTCCCTCAATGGGACTACTTTTGTGAGAAGTGAAAACAAAGATGGCAGCTCGGATGACAGCTCACTACCGTATGAAGCATGTAAAACTTCAATTTGTGGCGGCTTCAAATTTAAAACATCCAAGTTTAATTTACCCAGCGAAGCAAAGACACAGCTGTCAAACGGCGCTATTGTTTGTTTTGTGCGAACTACATTTTAAGCATACTCTTCCGACTTCCGGCGAACAAAACGATCGTGATTTCTGTAGATATCATTGCACAAAACTGGGAAGTGAAAGTGGTGTCGCACTACAGGCCAGCTAGAATACGTCACTGACTAGAATACCAACTTCTGGAGGCTATGTGGTGTGCAGCCACCTTTACCACGAATGACCATTTAGGTGTTGAATTGTAATTGTATATTGCGGTGAATTGTATATTGCGATGGACGCTGTTTCACATACATGTAAATAAGTACATCGTTTTCAACGAGACTAAACATTGTTGTTGGAAAACACAAACCTAAATCGATCGATAAAATTTTGCTTTTTATGTTTATCGTTCCACCAGCGGTATTTCAGTTATCAGGAGACGGTGTCCACTTGAAGCAGATATAGTGCTGCCTTCAATGAGTATAGCATGCCGTGAACACCTGGCATGATACTGAACCCAGTCACATTATCCTGACATCGGTCCAACCAGTCGTGAAACTACCCTTATACTTACTTGTGCGTTAGCAAGGGAGCTATACCACTACCATTTTTTACAACTTTGGTATGTCGCGACCCGGGATTGAACCCGGGGCCTCCGGTACCTGGAGCCGACGCTCTACCGATTGCGATACCAGGTCCGGTACGATAGATAAAAGTATATCGTACATTTACTTAATTATTGGCCTTGCTTTTATATGACAGTCTTGTTTTATACATCTGGGCTTCCGTACAGTACAAAGTGCTGCACTCTGAAGGGATATTCTATATAACATGCCCTTTTGCGTCTTCTGGAATTATTTCCCAATTAGGGTAGGATCGTTGAATGCTAGAAGATGCCAAAATAATTGGAAAGGGTCGGGCATTTGGAGCAGATGTTGACATTTTCCGTGGGGGAGTATTGATAAATGCGTCTACGTATCACTTCTGCCGGCATTTTCGTCATATACCGGGGTTGTTAGTTGCCCAATGTCCAAAATTCATTGAGAAGATATATTTAGCATGCTACATTTTTAGGAACAGAACAGAACACTTTTATTTACGACTTGTACAAACATACATCTAGTCACACAGAAATCAAATATAAAAATAAGTTATTCAGTCACATGGTACACAATTAATACATCACAGTTCGTACATATTATGCCATCTCCCACCCCACCCCCACAAAAAACACACAACAACAACAAAAAACAACAACAACAAACAAATAATCAATAAAACAAAACAAACTTTTAAAGAATAATATATAAATAATTGCTTCGAGATTTTCTTTGTTGGTTTTATTTAGGACAGTTTACTGATTACTTGTGTTTAAATAATTGTTTCTAATAGTTACCGCTTTTTTAATAAATTGTGCAACATTCTGGAGTTTTTTTCGGTTAAAATGTATTCATTAGTTAACTCAATTTATAAACTGATGGTCTTCGGAAAAAATAAAAATCTATATGAACCTTTCTTAACTTGTCATAAAGTGGACATATCATTAGGGTTTTAGCATTACAATATTCGAGCATATTTCTGAAAGGAAAATAAGGTACATTTTAGTATAATATTTTTAATATATGGCCAAATGCAGGCATATGTGCATTTTATTATCACACACACACACACACACACACACGCACGCACGCACGCACGCACGCACGCACGCACGCACGCACAGTCACACACACACTCACACACGCACATATATATATATATATATATATATATATATATATATATATATATATATATATATATATATATATATATATATATATATATATATATATATATATATAAACAACATATACTTCTTTATATAAAAACATGATATTGCATTATGTATTTTTTATGATTTTAATCTCATTTAATATAAAAACTTACAAAACAATATCATATTAGTGTAAAATAAGCTGTAAAATATTAATTATTTGAATACGCTGCTACAAAATTGAAAAGTTAATTAAATTAATTAAAAAAACAGCGTTGTGTTGCCTTGTCAAACAGAAAATCATACCGATTTTACATTATTAGCAAATGTTTTATTAGTTGTATGAAAATCATCCTAATCGTCATCATCGTCTTCTTTACTGTCATCACAATCATCGTCATCTTCATCATCCAAAAAAATATTTTATTATTTATTTATTTATAATTATTATAATTATTATAATTTAAGTATCATTTTTATCAATTTAAATAAAATGAACTTATTATTTTTTACAGGCACACACTTTTAAACAACGTATTGAAACAGTATAACTGTTATAAAGCATATAAGTTATAAATTGGATTAATTGTTCTAGTTTATATTAACTTGGATTTCCTGCTGTATTTCAAATACATGCTGTATTTATAAATTATTTATCATACAAAGTTTCCATGTAAATTGAAGGTAATCAATTTAAGATTAGGGTTCCACTACCTCCAATGCTATATCCTGCAGTTAAAGCCAGAATAAAAGATTTGATACAATGTTGTTTTTTTTCAAGTCCTACACTTGTTTAAGACTTGTCTTTTAGACAGAATCAGTTCATAATGGTTTGATTTTATGTACATGATCCAGTTGTATAATCAATAGTTAAATGTTAACCAGAGGTTAAAGTTTGGTTAACAAATACGTATTGTTAAATTTGCTCGTTATCTTGTATCTTAATTGTTTTAACCGCTTCTAATTTTTAACAATTTTTGTGAGCTCGAAAGGCCTTGGAAATGGTCTTCTTTAGAGTCCCCACCATTCAACTACCCCATAAGATAACACCATTCTGAAATATCACAGCTGGACACTTAATTTGTTCATTATACACAAAGGTCATAGAGGAAGAGGTCGTAAAACAGTTAAGTGACCGTTGATACACTTGGGCTTACTGCACTGCCATTGGTCAGTAACGCCTGTATCCCCACCCCTTACATGATACCACCGAGGCCGAGGCCAGCAGGGCAGACCCACCCCATCCCCACATCCTTCTACCAACCCATTAACCTCCCAATGTGATCACAGTGTGAAAGGCCACATTCACATTCCAATGCCTTTAACTGTCCTCCCAGGATAGGACGCTCCTTCAGCGAACCAATGTGAACACTGCCAATAAGAAAACTGCGTTGTCAGGTATTTGGGTTTATTTAACTTTTGGCTGAAACTCAATATTTAAGTTATGTAACCAAACAATTAACTGTAGTTATACAAACTACATAGGTTAACAAAATCTAGTTAATGTGAACCAGTTTTTTGAATAAAAAACAACACCAAAGGTTAAATTTAACAATTGTTTAAACAAATGGATGCAATTGATTGGTGCCACTCCACACCCCCCATACACATTGATATTGTAATCTTTTTATTGGGGAGCTGTTTCAGTAGGAAACATGTACAAGGAAAAACATAAGCTATTTTTTAATATGTTTATTGAACAAATATAATATCAAACGTATATTATGTATAAATATATTTTAAGTAACAAACATTTAACTTTAAATTTACTTACAACAAAAAAAAAACTGACCTGTTGACAAAAGATGACAAAGGAAAAGATGTTTCTCATCTGCATTTGGCAAAATCATTACGGTAGGAATATTTTACACAACACCCTGGCTGCACCTTCTTTAAATATACAAAAACTATCTTTACGCTAAATTTAGGCCAGTATTCACCAAATATTCTTAAATAAAAACTAGAACTATCGCTGAATGCAATTCTTACCCCCACCAATGTCCTTGACAAAGCTGGTACAAGGGTAAGATGGGTTCTGCACATTCCCCAGTTGGGGTGAACATTTGAGTCAAGTATGAAGAAAATCCTTACATTAGTATAGAATTTATAGGGCAGACACGACATATTGTCTAGTATTGATTGTAAGTAAATTAAAAGACTTAAAAAGGGGCATAACTTTGTCAAAATGCAATACAGAGTTATGAAACTTGACCTGCATATCTTACTTGTGATACGTCATATATCTTTTAAGTTTCAAGCAAATACCTGTGCTAATTTCAGAAATATTCAAGTACTTGTTAAAGTTCAAGAACATTTTCTAAGTCAATTTTGACCTTCAAGTGTGACCTTGACCTTAAGCCGGCACAAAGGTAACATGGGTTATGCACATCCCCTTGTTAAGGTGAACATTTGAGCCAAGATTAAAGAAAATCTTTTAATTAGTGTAGGACTTACAGAGCGGACACGACATAATGTCTAATATTTGTTTGTTTGATATTTGACCTTAAATTGTGACCTTGACCTTGAGCTGACACATGGGCAACATGGGTTCTGCACATCCCCTTGTTGAGGTGAACATATCAGCCAAGTTTGAAGAGAATCCTTCTATTTGTATAGGATTTATAGAGCGGACACGATAATGGAGATGGACAGACGGACAAAGCGAATCCATTATAGCCCCCCCATTTTGTGGTGGGGGTATAATTACTCAAGTTATGGATTTCAATCCGCGATATCCTCATTATAAACTGATGGTCTTCGGAAAAAATAAAAATCTATATGAACCTTTCTTAACTTGTCATAAAGTGGACATATCATTAGGGTTTTAGCATTACAATATTCGAGCATATTTCTGAAAGGAAAATAAGGTACATTTTAGTATAATATTTTTAATATATGGCCAAATGCAGGCATATGTGCATTTTATTATCACACACACACACACACACACGCGCGCACGCACGCACGCACGCACGCACGCACAGTCACACACACACTCACACACGCACATATATATATATATATATATATATATATATATATATATATATATATATATATATATATATATATATATATATATATATATATATATAAACAACATATACTTCTTTATATAAAAACATGATATTGCATTATGTATTTTTTATGATTTTAATCTCATTTAATATAAAAACTTACAAAACAATATCATATTAGTGTAAAATAAGCTGTAAAATATTAATTATTTGAATACGCTGCTACAAAATTGAAAAGTTAATTAAATTAATTAAAAAAACAGCGTTGTGTTGCCTTGTCAAACAGAAAATCATACCGATTTTACATTATTAGCAAATGTTTTATTAGTTGTATGAAAATCATCCTAATCGTCATCATCGTCTTCTTTACTGTCATCACAATCATCGTCATCTTCATCATCCAAAAAAATATTTTATTATTTATTTATTTATAATTATTATAATTATTATAATTTAAGTATCATTTTTATCAATTTAAATAAAATGAACTTATTATTTTTTACAGGCACACACTTTTAAACAACGTATTGAAACAGTATAACTGTTATAAAGCATATAAGTTATAAATTGGATTAATTGTTCTAGTTTATATTAACTTGGATTTCCTGCTGTATTTCAAATACATGCTGTATTTATAAATTATTTATCATACAAAGTTTCCATGTAAATTGAAGGTAATCAATTTAAGATTAGGGTTCCACTACCTCCAATGCTATATCCTGCAGTTAAAGCCAGAATAAAAGATTTGATACAATGTTGTTTTTTTTCAAGTCCTACACTTGTTTAAGACTTGTCTTTTAGACAGAATCAGTTCATAATGGTTTGATTTTATGTACATGATCCAGTTGTATAATCAATAGTTAAATGTTAACCAGAGGTTAAAGTTTGGTTAACAAATACGTATTGTTAAATTTGCTCGTTATCTTGTATCTTAATTGTTTTAACCGCTTCTAATTTTTAACAATTTTTGTGAGCTCGAAAGGCCTTGGAAATGGTCTTCTTTAGAGTCCCCACCATTCAACTACCCCATAAGATAACACCATTCTGAAATATCACAGCTGGACACTTAATTTGTTCATTATACACAAAGGTCATAGAGGAAGAGGTCGTAAAACAGTTAAGTGACCGTTGATACACTTGGGCTTACTGCACTGCCATTGGTCAGTAACGCCTGTATCCCCACCCCTTACATGATACCACCGAGGCCGAGGCCAGCAGGGCAGACCCACCCCATCCCCACATCCTTCTACCAACCCATTAACCTCCCAATGTGATCACAGTGTGAAAGGCCACATTCACATTCCAATGCCTTTAACTGTCCTCCCAGGATAGGACGCTCCTTCAGCGAACCAATGTGAACACTGCCAATAAGAAAACTGCGTTGTCAGGTATTTGGGTTTATTTAACTTTTGGCTGAAACTCAATATTTAAGTTATGTAACCAAACAATTAACTGTAGTTATACAAACTACATAGGTTAACAAAATCTAGTTAATGTGAACCAGTTTTTTGAATAAAAAACAACACCAAAGGTTAAATTTAACAATTGTTTAAACAAATGGATGCAATTGATTGGTGCCACTCCACACCCCCCATACACATTGATATTGTAATCTTTTTATTGGGGAGCTGTTTCAGTAGGAAACATGTACAAGGAAAAACATAAGCTATTTTTTAATATGTTTATTGAACAAATATAATATCAAACGTATATTATGTATAAATATATTTTAAGTAACAAACATTTAACTTTAAATTTACTTACAACAAAAAAAAAACTGACCTGTTGACAAAAGATGACAAAGGAAAAGATGTTTCTCATCTGCATTTGGCAAAATCATTACGGTAGGAATATTTTACACAACACCCTGGCTGCACCTTCTTTAAATATACAAAAACTATCTTTACGCTAAATTTAGGCCAGTATTCACCAAATATTCTTAAATAAAAACTAGAACTATCGCTGAATGCAATTCTTACCCCCACCAATGTCCTTGACAAAGCTGGTACAAGGGTAAGATGGGTTCTGCACATTCCCCAGTTGGGGTGAACATTTGAGTCAAGTATGAAGAAAATCCTTACATTAGTATAGAATTTATAGGGCAGACACGACATATTGTCTAGTATTGATTGTAAGTAAATTAAAAGACTTAAAAAGGGGCATAACTTTGTCAAAATGCAATACAGAGTTATGAAACTTGACCTGCATATCTTACTTGTGATACGTCATATATCTTTTAAGTTTCAAGCAAATACCTGTGCTAATTTCAGAAATATTCAAGTACTTGTTAAAGTTCAAGAACATTTTCTAAGTCAATTTTGACCTTCAAGTGTGACCTTGACCTTAAGCCGGCACAAAGGTAACATGGGTTATGCACATCCCCTTGTTAAGGTGAACATTTGAGCCAAGATTAAAGAAAATCTTTTAATTAGTGTAGGACTTACAGAGCGGACACGACATAATGTCTAATATTTGTTTGTTTGATATTTGACCTTAAATTGTGACCTTGACCTTGAGCTGACACATGGGCAACATGGGTTCTGCACATCCCCTTGTTGAGGTGAACATATCAGCCAAGTTTGAAGAGAATCCTTCTATTTGTATAGGATTTATAGAGCGGACACGATAATGGAGATGGACAGACGGACAAAGCGAATCCATTATAGCCCCCCCATTTTGTGGTGGGGGTATAATTACTCAAGTTATGGATTTCAATCCGCGATATCCTCATTATGTTTTTAGCCACTTGTCTGTATTTTTGCCTGACACTTTAACTTTGCTGCTCTGAGCTTAAAAACACACTGAAACTTCATAAGTAAGCTTATTTTTATTGGTATGAAAATTGTAACCTGGGCTTAAGTCATGCCTCAGGCTTAGGAATGGTAGGCAAATATGGACCCTAGGCTTAAATTCACTAACCATTCTTAAGCCTAAGTCATGATGCGAAGTCAGGTCACCATTTTTATAACAATATTAAGCCTTTCAATGTACTTCAGACGTAATTTTACCTGCAAAAGGCAAAGGTTATGTGTTATACAAAATTTCAGGTACATTTGTGACACTTTGTAAAGATGTTGTATCCTGAAATTCATGACTCAAGCAATTCTTACTAAAGAATGGCTGGTGAATATAGGCCTTAATTAACAAGATTTAAAAGTATTTTTCAAACAATGGTGACCTCTAACGAAAGGATAATATTTTGGTATACAACGGGGAATACTGGTGAAGTGAACATTGTCTCCTTTGTTGCATAATAGTATCCAACAGTATGCCTATATCTAATACATCTAACGACATCTTGTCTTGGAAATGTATAAACTGATGCTGTAGTTTAGGAAAAAAGTTAAAAAATGTTTATAACATGACCTTATGTATATGATAGATGTATAGCTTTAAATGTCAATAATTTGCAAATCCTTAAATAAGCACAATGGCAATTTCAGCTAAAAATAGAAACTCAGGGGCGGATCCAGAGGGGGACCGAAGGGGCCGCCCCCCCCCCCCCCCCCCTATTTTTCGACGACCAACAAAAAAAGTATTTTGCCCTTAAAAGTGAGCAAATAGATAAGGAAATTATGACCCACAGATGCTTGGAAATCGCATCTCAGTGCATCTAGAATTCAAATTTTCTGGGGGAGCCCCCTCCAGACCCCCGCCGCAGATTTCGCGCCTGGGTCGCGGCGCGATCAGCTCCGGCCTGTGGCCGAATGTTACTCCCTCGCCCCCCCCCCCCCATTCTGAAATCCTGGATCCGCCCCTGAAACTGACCTCAGAGCCGATTACCAGGATGATCATGTTACATTGCTCAAGCTCAAATTTCGTTACCACGTATACTTCTGACAGGGACATAGTTTCTATACACCATAAACATGGCAAGATTTGTCATCATAATACAGCAAGATTAAAATATTGTTTTTAGGTTATTAAATATTTAGCATTAAGAATTTTAGCTTGAGCAAAGTATCAAATGAGAAAAGATTTAGCAAGAGGGGCCAGGATTTTCACTATTTATTCCATAAGCTTTTAATTAATATCATCAATAAAAGAAAGGCACAATAATGTGGTAGAAATGTAGTAATAATGTGCATATAAATCTCTGTGACAGTGCATGAGTGTCTTCTCTTATGTATCAATTATTATTGTAAATATGCTTGTGCACAAGATAATAAATTTTTGATCTTAGAAAATAACATATTAAACATGTGAACAGCAGATCTATATACTGATACAATATCATAGGAATTTACAACAGCTGTCCATAGACAGTGCACTGCAATCAGAGCAGGATTACATACTGAGAGGGCAAAGTTGGAAAAAGGGGAATAACTCTGTCAAAATTAATTTTAAGGTAACCCATTTTTCTTAAATGCATTCCCCTTCGGATAAGTGGAAGTGTTCCAAATTTGAAGTAATTTGAAGCAATAATCTTTCACGGTTTTCAAGAAATGGACCATTACAAATAGTTCATGCATGACAACAGCACTTTTTTTTTCTTGGGAAAGTGAAGCTAAACAACAACATGAGTTACTCACATTTTTACAATAATATCAACAACTTACAGGCATAGAGATTCAACCATTGTGATATTAGTATACACTTGTTTCTCACAACTTGCAAATGTTCATGTCAGAGTCTCTGGATGTAATAATCAGATTTTCCAATGAAAGCTGTAACACATGAATCATTTATGATGTTGTCATTTTGCAAGCAACAAATGCGATTTCCATAATGGATCTTGGTATCCAATTTCCAGTGAAAGCCCTTGAATCACTTGTGATGTTTTCATTACGCCCACAACAAAATGATCATTTACTAAACAGATCTTTGTATCTGATTTCTCCCAAAAGCCCATTGAATCACTTGCAATGTTTTTATTTTAATAATTAGATTACCAATGACAGCTTTTACACATAAATCATTTGTGAAGTTTTCATTTTGCAAGCAACAAATGTTTTTTTTCCTTGTCAGATCTTTGTAGATTTGAAGATTTCCAATGAAAGCCATCAAATCACTTGTGACGTTTTTATTTCGCACACCACACTGTTCATTTCCTTGTCAGATCTTTGTTTCAGATTTCCAGTGAAAGCCATCAAATATCTTCCGATGTTTTTATTTCGCGCACAACAAATGTTCATTTCCTTGTCAGATCTTTATATCATATTTCCAATGAAAGCCATCGAATCACTTGTGATGTTTTCATTTTGTGCACAACAAATGATCGCTGAAAGCCACTGATTTTCTTGAGAAATATTTAGTAGATGGTGCAGTTGGCAGAAGAAAACTGGGTGCAAACAGAGTTGCTGGTTGTCTCTTTATAGGCTGGGTCACGGTACAGATCAGCCCCTGTAGAAGACATCATCAACATGTAATCGGGATGAAAGGTTAGATGCCATTAAGTAAGTTTTATATATTACATTATACAGTAAAATGCAAAATTTGGAAACAAACTGCACAATGTCCTAGATATGACAGATCCACATAACCATACCTCTATGAAAAGAGCTATTATTTCCCTACTGAAACACACCAAAATATTTTTTGAAGGAGGTTTTGCTTAATTGAAAACACATACAATCAATTTGACAATCAGTAACCCACAAATATTAATGAAACTGGTACTTCTGGTCAAAGTGGATCAGTCCATTATTTACATCAGAGTTCAGGATGTTTGGTTTATTTTAATTCTACAAGGTTTCAGCTTTCCTTTAATGCTAAAAGATTAAGATTACTGGTATCTTCAAAATAGGAAATCTGATGCTTTAACAAAGCAACATACAGTTACGGTATTAAAGAAATGAATCAAAGTCCCAGGTTCTACTTCAAGTTTGGGGTGCTTTAACTGGTTTATAGAGCTCTTCAAGTTTGGGGTGCTTCAACTGGTTTATAGAGCTCTTCCAGTTTGGGGTGCTTCAACTGGATTATAGAGCTCTTCAAGTTTGGGGTGCTTTAACTGGTTTATAGAGCTCTTCAAGTTTGGGGTGCTTCAACTGGTTTATAGAGCTCTTCCAGTTTGGGGTGCTTCAACTGGTTTATAGAGCTCTTCCAGTTTGGGGTGCTTTAACTGGTTTATAGAGCTCTTCAAGTTTGGGGTGCTTCAACTGGTTTATAGAGCTCTTCCAGTTTGGGGTGCTTCAACTGGTTTATAGAGCTCTTCAAGTTTGGGGTGCTTCAACTGGATTATAGAGCTCTTCAAGTTTTGAGTGCTTCAACTGGTTTATAGAGCTCAAGTTTAGGGTGCTTCAACTGGTTTATAGATATCTTCAAGTTTAGGGTGCTTTAACTGGTTTATAGAGCTCTTCAAGTTTGGGGTGCTTCAACTGGTTTATAGAGCTCTTCAAGTTTAGGGTGCTTTAATTGGATTATAGAGCTCTTCAAGTTTGGTGTGCTTCAACTGGATTATGATGAGTTAACAACTTGCATTTTCTTTATATCCTCAACAAACCTCACTTAATACTGACTGCAGATGCAGATTCCTTAACCTCCTTTTATATAGTAATTGGGTGAATGTTTGCTGTATAATTATGTGTTGTTAGACTGTATAAAGTACAAGTATTGGCATGTTATTTAAGATTGGGTATTTAACAATGAACAACCTTTACAGAACCTTTTACATGTTCTCTTGTCTGGCAAAAACACATAGTGAATATTTATAATAGACAAAATCAAACATTTTTCCAGCCTAAAAATAAAATTATGACTGTGTTAAAGACCAAATAGTAAATTTATATTTGTTATAAACATTGAAAAAAAAGAGTAATATTAAAAATTAATCCCTCTTTGTGTATATGGTGTCCCTGTTCAGAATCTCAAACCTGAAATTTTCTAAAATTGTAAATTCTCCCAATTTCAGAACCTCTTGTCCTGAAATTTTCTGGTCTTCAGTAGGCACTGAATATGTATGTTGAGAATTTAAACACTTAACTTGCTACATGATTTTTTGCTTTAATATAATACATGTCAGGATTGATATACTTATAAACAGAGACTGGGCTGCAGATAGTGTAGATCCTGATCAGACAGCTCTCAGCAGGGATATATATGTCATATGTCATGGTTGATATACTTATAAACAGAGACTGTGCAGCAGATAGTGTAGATCCTGATCAGACAGCTCTCAGCAGGGATATATATATGCTGCGTGTCTGGGTTGATATACAAAAAAATGTACTTATAAACTGAGATTGAGCAGCAAACAGTGTAGATCATGATCAGCCAGCTCTCAGCAGGGATATATATATGCTGCGTGTCAGGGTTGATATACAAAAAATGTACTTATAAACTGAGATTGAGCAGCAAACAGTGTAGATCATGATCAGCCAGCTCTCAGCAGCAAGGCAGCAGGGAGATGGCTGATCTGGATCTTCACTATTTGCCTAAGCCTTATAAATATATAATATCACAGTTTGAGTTACCTGTAATGATATTCTCCAGGTTGCAGTAGTTGGTACCAAAGTCCAGCAGAGCATACCAGGTCTCTGATGTTGAGAAGCCCTGAAGTGGGAAACAGTATGTTAACCCTTTAAAGGTGGAATCCGACAGTTTGGACCAAAAATATTTTCATTTAACATCATAATAAACCATTGTTACATGAACATATCTCTCAAAATGATGTTTTTGATGTCCTACACCTGTCTGACAAGTGAACCATAATGCCATTATCACCATTTCAAAATGTATTTCTCATCTGAGCCACGCTACACAGTTAGCTATTTTTAAAATAAGACAACCACGTAACCAGTTAGGTTTTAGCTCATCTATGCCATCTGCACAAAGATTTCTATTTTTAGTAGGAATCCTAATTGTTCTTATTTTTAGATTTGAAAAGAATGAATATTAAAGTGTTGATTAACAATCTCTACTGTCCTAAAATGGAGATTCTGTTGAAAATCATCAAAGCTTAGAATAATGTATATTTTATTCAGAAATCATGTACAAATACCCCAAACAGAGATACAATATTGTTACATATATTAGATATAGACAAACTGTTGGATATCACCTTTAATTGCTGGTAACACAATTAGAGTAGAACATGTTATAAGTCAATAGGGTGAATGGCATTTCATGCAAGAAAACTGTTAATAAACAGATACTTGATGTGTGAAATATATCACAGAAGAACATAACAGGTCTCTGGGGTTGAGAAGCTCTGATGTCAGAAAGAGTATTTTAATAAATAGTTCATTACTGTGAAATATTGCATGGAGTTTCATTGTTCAGATGTGCAGTATTAAATCATGAAGACGGCTTGGAAAGACAAAACATGGTTAAAATACAATGATCTTTAGATTGTAAATGTACATGCTGTCCTGCAAACAAATAGTACTGTCTGTATATATATATACATAAATATACAAAATAAAGAACATGAAAAGGCACTGATATATGAATATCAAAAAAGTGTAATGATAATGCAATTACTGAGATGGCCTCGGGTAATGAAGCACACACAGTATGAGAGTGAGAAAACATTGAATGGTGATAATGATGGTTATGACATTGGTGATGATGATGATGTTAATGAAGTTGATGATAATGATGATGATGATGATGACAATGAAGGAAACTTCAGTTTTGAAGATACTGATATAAATGATGTTTATGAGGATGATTAATGGGCAAATAATAAAAATCATAATCACGTAAATCAGTGTGCCATGACAAACTAAGGCTAATTTATGGCCATAATATACACGTGTGTTACTTACATGTACCAGACAGAGGTCCGCCGTCTGTTTAAAGGTGAAGGTCAGATCATCTTTGTAATGTTTCTTCGGCGTCTCATGAATTGCCTTAATCTCTGAAGCAGTCTGGCTCTTCAACTGTCGGGGAGTTCAGAGACAGGAATAAGGTGTGGTAGGAAAAGGGTGTTTTCAATAACTATCTTTTTAAATGGTTAACTTGTAAATTATTAAATACAAACAAACATCTGTCTGCTTGTTTCTGAAAGGCATCCTAGCTAAAAAGTTCATTAAAGTGATTAATGTAGCTATGATTAAGTTTTTGTTTTGTGTGTTATTAAATACATCACAGCAACCAATTATGATCACTATTGCAGCATTCAGCTATTTTTGGTGGAGAAAGACTAATGTCCAGGTAGAACCACCAGCACACTACAGATCAGCACACTACAGGTCAGCTTGACAACCTTCCCACTTCCAGTACTTTGCCGTGATTGGGACAAGAACCCATACAGTTGGTGTCTAAGCAGTCAGAGGAGTTACAATGGGGTCCTACCGATATACGGAGTTATCCCTGATTTCGCTACGTATTTACCTCCCTTGATCGAGGTGGCGCTTCTTTGGGTAGTTCCGGTTTCGGTTATATACAGTAAACTTTATTGAGAGTACGCTGATTTTATGTTGAAAAAAGCTGTGGATTAGGAAAAAGCGTGTTCACATGTATGGTTTTTATGGTCTGAAATATATGTATTGAAATTTCATGTAACCCGGATGTAAACACCATGAATTAATTATGTCGAGACAAAGAAAAACGACGATGTGCCTACTGTTAGCTTTAAAATTCCTACTTATACCCATATGTAGCTGCGGATATGTGGAATTACCTGCGTCAGATACAATTATAATATAATTGCAAATTTCAACAGATCAAAAGACAAAAGCTAACATTTGAAAATCTCTGAAGTTTTCAATCAAATATGAAGTTTAAGAGCGTTATTTTCTTAAACTACCAGTAAATCGCAACTTTCAATCAAAGACGGCCGATTGTTTTAAAGTTACTCATTATATACTATATATATATATGTACAATCTTAATGTGCTGATTTGTAAAATAACATATGTTAAAATCTGCATTACTTTATCAAAATTCAGCATTATTTTACTTTTGTCTAATAATGATGATCTAAGAAATAATAAACTTACTGTGTAAAGGCATTTCTCCCCAACACCATCACAGTTTGTTGTTGAGTATCTGTCAATCGTCAACTTGATTCTGTTGTTTACGGCATCACACTTGGCCGAAAATTGCCTGAAGTAAGCATGTAAAGTAAAATGTACAGCCATTGTATAATTAATGATTTATGTGTGGGGTGGTGGTGGTGGTGGTGGTGTGTTGTGTGTGTGTGGGGGGGGGGGGGGGTGCAAGAGAAAATATGCATAAACAATATGAGGTTTGTTTATTGGGTGTATTGAGCCACCAACAGTATTTCAGTTATCTGGAGACGAGTCCACTTGAAGCAGATATAGTGCTGCCTTCATTGTGTATAGCATGCCATGAACACCTGGCATGATACTACACCCAGTCACATTATCCTGCCACTGGGCCAACCAGTCATGGAATTGCCATTATATTTGCTTGAGCTTTAGCAAGGGAGCTATACCAATGCTATTTTTTTTAAAAATAAGGTTGAAGAAAAAGTGGTGTGATAGATAGCAGAATAAAAAAGCTAATAAGAGAAGATGAAGACATGAAAGTGACATTATAAATACATAATAGAAAAAAACAACAACACAGAGTTCTTATTGCGCATTATATAAACGGTGTACTGGCACGCACTTCATGTGTCTTGTGACTTGACAATGTTAAGTAGATTATTCGGTAATAAAAATAGTTTACGGCAAGCATCATATATAAATGCTGAAAATATATTTAAGATGCGATACGACTTACCAGTCTATTTTGCAGCTGGCATGTAATGGCATGGTCTGTACATGATGTAAAATGAGAAAAACAACGCATACAGTGATCACAGGCATGCCGACGATGGCCATCTTGTTGATCATGTGATTTTGTTGCGTAACAACAACCGGTGTATCTCTGATTTGATCGGCAAAATTGCGAGGCACGAACGGATGCGATTCACAAATGCCATTATGGCGCCTTTTTTAAATTAATTGAATAAGAATAAGAATAATAAGACACAGTCCTACGAGCATTGCAAGGATGTCGGAGACCTCGTATCACTTCGATCTCATACCACTACAATGTCGTGCCATAGATAGTTTCCACATCAGTAAAAATCCCTTATCTTGGCAGTCATATTTGATGGTAATTTAAGGGATTTTCATATGAATTGTATAGAGGGGTAAATTTTATTTTCTTGTATTTTTTTTATTTGTGGTACGAAAATTAGAAGCTATACACCTTTGGAAAGCTCGTGAAATTTATATTTTTAGAATACAATTATTTTTACAATTGATAAATGCACACAGAATTAAACGGAAATAAATAAAACTTTTGGCTCATACTTAAAAAAAACAACAAAAAACAACAGTGTATCATTTTCGGTTGTATTTCTTTTACCTTTTAAACTATTAAAATATAGTTTTGATATTTAAAATACTTTATAAAAGCTGTTCAATTCGATATAAAAATCAGTAAAATAGACTGAAAAATAAAAACACAGTGGTGAGTTTAATACAGCACATATTTCCCGATTTCGGCCTGCATTAGCTTCTGCCCACAAAGATGGCTTCCTTAAACTGTCTTATCTGTGTCGATGACATCACATGGAAACTCTCTATTCTTGGAGACTTCGTAACACCTATAGGATATATAGGAATTTATTTTCGCACCTATTAAGTACCCGCTATCGATGTCATTAATATCACAATAGACATGTAATTGGTGATTATGCGTTGATGATTGATGTTTTCGCACATATTAAGTACCCATTAATGTAAAATATCTATTACTGATAAAATTACGAGAATATTGGTCATGAATTACTCATTACTAATATTAATATCATAGTCGTTAATTATTTAAGATGTTTTAAATATTTATTAACAATATTAAATGAATATATATACAATGTAAAAGGCAATTAAAATGACGTACCCTTTCAATTTTTCAAAATAATGGCAAATATGAACATAACGACAAATTAGCAAAGAACATTTATTGAATCAAATACTAAAAACAAATTCATTTCATTGCTCGATAAAAATATTACAAAAACATTGTTAATAGTAATTTAAGCATTAACTTTGGAAAAGAAAATATTTCAAAAAGTTTCATTGATATTTTCTTCTATACTTATACATGTGGTACGAAGTCTCCAGGAAAGTGGCACGAAGTCTCCTGGCACGAGATCGTAGTGGTACGAAGTCACCCTAATTCGCATTGCAACATATACAAAAATTGAAAAGACACAGGACCAAGGTATTTACATGCACGCCAAATGTAAATATGAGAACAAATCGCATTTTATGAATTACATATTCGCTAAGGATGTAACATACAGTTAGGCCGTAAAATAGATAAAGTAGCGCCTTTTTTATAAACAAAAAGAAAATTAACGCCAAAATTATTCAAAAATACTACAGATAGCCTACATTAAAAATCGAAAGGGTAAGGCCTGATGGCGAACTGCTAATTATATTGTTATTATTGTGCGTTGAAAGTGCTCCATATCTGGTCCCTCGCTCGACCCTTAAGAAGAAGATATTACTGGTGAAGTAAGTCCCTCATAAGCCTGGGCAGAACCAGCGGCGCATCTTGGGTTACTCGGAAAAACTTTCCACATAATAACGATGAGTAATTTGACTTTAAGTGGGCTAAACTTATGTTCGACCATTTACATTTCACATTTTGACATACTGCACCGCTCATATCGTATTTTGTCGAAATGATAAAAACATTTCATTTAATAATTTACTGAGAAAAACTCTTTTCGGAACCTATTTAAGGAATATTGGACGAACGTCATGCTCGTACAGAACTGTTAACCGATTATAATTTCCTGAAGTTGCCAATTTGGTACGTTATACACGTGGGACGAAGTTGAAATGGTACGAACTCTCTAACATTTATAATATGATGATGATGATAATAATAATAATAATAATAATAATAATAATACAATAACCCAAATTTTTATTTCATCCATAAAGAGCACCAACAACAATACACGAATATTCACATGACCATTTAGGGGCGGATCCAGAAAATTTTGGTGGGGAGCGGGGTATGAATCAAGATCCATTAAACTTTATCGCAGTAAAAATTGGATATACATACTCACTGAGGGGCCTTATCTTCGACCTAAGTAGTAAACAGACCGAATTTAGGGCTTAGGGGTTCACCCCCTACTCCCCCCACACATCCCAACAGGATCCATCCCTGGAACCATTAATTCACACTAGATGCGGGTGTTTTTTTTTTCAGCAAAGCTCCTAGCCAACCATGAAACATCATAGCTCATATAAATCACGCACAAGCACATTCTTACCAGATACATGTAAAATTGTATAACATTTACTTAACATAAAAAAGTATATCTTTCAAAAGGATCATTACAATTGAAAACATCTAACTAGACAGGGACGTCTATTTTTTTTTTTTTTTTTTTTTTTTTTTTTTTTTTTTTTTTTTTTTTTTTATGTGAGAGTATGACCGCTAGCGTGGTTATGATTATTTATGTAAAAGAATTGGTCCATGTTATTTGTTTATACATGAAATAAATCAACTGTTTTATGCAGACCAGTTTTGTATCCGCCTGATTTCAAGCAAAATGTCACGATTTGTAGAACACGAAGACTGCATTGAAGCCATTTTAAATAATCGCGACAGACGAATGGTGTTAAGTGTTATAAGTCGAATTGATATAAAGCAATGGGACAACAAAGGACAATGTAGTCACGGATTGTGTTGGTAATTACAGGTTGGCCATTTTGCTCCATGGACTAAACAAATGTCTGTCTATGACGTAGCAACTATTACTTCATCTTCATAACAAAGATAATGTTTTATCTGTGAATAAAATTCGGCAAACATTGTATTTCTGACATAAAAAGTGAAGTGGTATAGTATAAACAAAAGGTGGGAATAACGTTCGTCCCAGAGACGGAATTATCTTAATGAAGTTCTGATTTGAAATATAAGAGGGAAAGGCGTGTCCAATATCAATAAAAACAACGGAGCAACTGAACAAATTCTTAATAGATTTGACAGATTTTTTCATGGTGTAAAAGTGCAGTACTTGATCAGAAAAAAATATACACCTGACCACCACTGCGGTAAGATTTTTATTGCAGATTTTTTTTTTTTCTGTGTTTTCATTCTTTCGGAGAAAATGAGTACGCATCTGCGTTTTTTTTTGCATTCAGGCAGCTACGTGCATGTCCGATTCTGCATGTATGTTCATTGTCATCATTTTAACTGTAGAACGTTCCTGAACGTAATTTGACAACGATGCGTTAACTATGAAATCGCTGAATACATGTAGATTATGGTCGCATTAAGTTAATTAATTCAGTTGTTTTGTGTATATTAAAAATAAAATAGTGCCTCTGATTACTAAATTATATGCGAACGATCTGCATTACCCAATGATTGTGTTGTCTTTAGGATGGGAGAGTCAAAATCGGCGTGACGATTTTAAATATTTTTTTAGCCGTCCAAAGCTCAAGACCTCACTTTATCTCAGAACTGCGCATGCTCGTACATCATTTTTATCCCACCATCTCTGTAAATATCGGTTGATATAACCCATACAGATGAGCTTTATCAACCGATATTCGCGCACCTGCTCTAACCCGTACTACTTTTTTGACGAAACGATTACGCGAACGAAACTCATTGCTCGCGTAATTATGCTTGTGATCACCCCCAAAAATGTCCATGATATAAAGATTAGTTAAATAGAGCAAACGAGGCCATAAAAAAGTGAATGGACGCGGTTTCGATCTCTGTCCTGCAGGATTGAAAATTTAAGTAGCGACGCCTTAACCGACTGAGCTTACCGGACAGTTATACTTAATTTTGCGAAGTTTTATTTAACAATGATATATAAAACTTGTAAACAAACAAGTATATAGAAGCTTTATTAATCAAAATGTACACATTAACAATACAGGCACATGATTAAAATTGTTTAGTTATAGTAATAAAATCAATAAAAGTACGAATTTGTAGTCTGCAAAAATAAAAACAATTGTCGAAATGTCAGATCATGCGAGTCCTTAGCCTAAATTAGTTGTAAATATATTTATTCAAATTCTGCCCCTGATTTTACCATTCAAGATCTTTGTTTTCTTCAAAATACTGTTTGTATTTAAAATGTTTGAACTTAAACAAGTACAATTGTGTTCTACCGATTTAAACTGTCTTAACTCAATTTATTTGTTGTTTTTTTTATTTTGTTTCAACTGTGAAGAGAGTCTTTAACGCGACATAGCTACAATTTTGAATTCACACCTTTTTAAATAGAAAAAAAGCAAATATTTGTATGAGTGCAAATAAACATTTCATTGGACATAACTTGGTTGTAACATGGTACATTTAAATGATTTACACTGTCTTTTTTAGACATTTAAAGCTTAACATCCAAAACTATCTCCGAATTGATGGGTAAATATAGCATGGTTACATGTACATGCCAGTTTTAAAAAAACTCTCCCCGTGCATGTAATCTATGTTGTCATTTAATTCATCCTATAAGGACTGTTACGTGTATTTCCTTTAATCGACTTTGGACTTTGGTTTCTCAGTTCCATCTTCACATGAACAGGATTCTACAACCATTTACACTTCTGTCATTTTCTTTTCTTGAGTAAAAAAGTAATAATTTCAGTTACAATCAAGAATTTTGTGTAGTTTTTCTAATTATTAATACTTCTGTCTCTTCTAAATTATATGTAGACATTATTTTCAATGCCGTCACTACTTTCTTCATAACATATTAAACAAAACGTCAGCGCTTGGACATTTTTTCATGCAAATAGATCGGTTTTCTTTTCATTGCTTGCATCTGAGAAACCCCTCAGGAAGTGCCAAGTTAGATCTCTCTATAAAACCGGTTTAGGCACCTCAGTTGGTCCTTTTTGCCGACTGGCTGTTCCAAGGCGGTAACTGTTTGGGTTTGCTTATTTTGTTAAATGCTTCATCACAGATTTGTTCTTACTTTTACATTTGACTTTCATGTGAATACCTTTGTCCTGTGCCTTTTCAGTGTTTGGTATATGTTGTTGCAATGCTCATATATTCCTATTAAAGGTGACATTGGACAGTTTGCCTATATCAAACACATGTCAAACTAGCTAACCTCCCGTTTGGGGGATTTGTGCATAATTCCTGCATAAACTCATAGTTTAGTCTAATTAATGACGATTTTGATCACTAACTTAATTACTAGACAGCAGAAAATCGCTCTAAATGTTCAATATTTTCAAAACAATACAAAAATATGATAGGGACATCTACTAAAAATATTTCGATGTCATAGCGGATTACCCGGATGATAATATAACGTAATGTCGCAAGTAAGTGGTCACGTGGTTTTCTTAGCTTGAAAAATACCTACATGTAACTGTGCAACGTGGCTCAGATAGGAAACACATATTTGTAATAACGAGTGTAGTGTTATGCTTTACTTTCTACATAGACGTATAACACCAATAACAGCATTTTGTGTGATCTTACGGCAAAAATAGTTAAACTGGTTGTTGAGAGGAAAGTATTTGTCCAAACGATAAATCATGATCTTGAAATACAGCTGCTTATGTGTTTGTTTTGGTTTTAAAGTAACTATATATGCATAGGAAATATGCGTTTGCAATTACGAGCGGGGTGTTATGTTTGTTCAAACATATGTCGATCATCCATGAACATCATGTTGCAGGATCTTTTCAGGTAAAAATGACCAATTTGATTATTTTGGGGAAAATCGTCTAAACTGTCATATGTCAATAATAAAGAGGCAAAGGATAAAACTGTCTCGATTGTTACATTATAACTAACAAATAATCATAAAGTGAGGATCGAGTGTATCTTTGTTTAACACATCGCAGCGACCAGCTTTGATATTATAGCGATATCCAGCTATTTGGTGGAGAAATACCCTAGGCATGTGTCTGGGTAGGACATCCGGCGCACCGCAAGTCAGTTGGAAGACCATCCCACGTTTAATCCTCTGCCCCGACCGGGAGTCGAACCCACGCGGTGAGAGGCTAAGCAATCTGAGGAGTTACCAATCGGGAACTCTAACACTACACCACGGGCGCCCCATCAAATGTTTAAAAATCTACGTTTGTTCAACAAATACCAGGATGTTTTAAATTTCGCTGCTAATTTAGATCGAAAAAGTAAACAATAAACGACAAACTAAATCTATATTAAATATTTAATGTATTATTTCTATTTTAAAGTATAGTAGGAGTATTATAATAAATATTTAAAATACACTTACCAGTGCCGGAAGGTCACCATATTTCCTCATTCTCTGCAATATAAACTCCCCTAAAGACATTTGTGGAATATCATTTACAGTAAACTCTTTCCGCTCAGACGCCATTTTTGAAACTGTAGGGTATTAAATTAAATCTAATTCGTATATAACTAGCCCGAGTTATTTTATTTCTCTTTTTATTTTATTATTAAACGCGTTAAATATGTTACAGTCTTATTAGTTTTTGCTTTTTCTTGATAATGCACTTGTACGCCAAGCAAAGATATAATGTGCTGACGGTAAGATTTAACCTAGTTTTCCGAAAGGTTCACAGCGAACTACCTCAAGGGTTTGGTATATAGCACAATGAAATAGGTGTGCTCCTACCAAAAACAAAGTTTTACAATCGACACACATGCACTAGTCTAGTAGTCTAATCGCTGAAAATAGAGCAACTGCAAAAGCTTCATTTACTCAATATAAAACTGAGGGGCGAACGGTCTGCTGTTATACTCATGTATATTAATGCAGGTAAGCTCACGTGTCGAATGTCGTTCGCTACCACGCATCATTTTTCTTTTGTCATCTATCTATACAAGATCTGCTATCGGAAGAGCGTCGACTTCGGGTTAGTGAAGCCCCGGGTTTGATCCTTGGCCTTCAAAATGATAGCCGTAAAGCTCCATTGCTAACTCTTAGGGTTGTGTCGAAGCATGCGGTCTGAATCCCTTAGAAGCCTACAAACGCCACCTTACTCTCGACCATTCTGTTGTTGTTGTTGTGGTTGTTGTTGTGGTTGTTTGTTTTTGTTTTGTATGTTTGTTGTTGTTGTTGCTGTTTTTCTATTGTTTTTTTTTGTTTGTTTTTGTTTTGTATGTTTGTTGTTGTTTTTGTGTTGGTTGTGTTGAGGACAAGGAGGTTATCTCACCTATATCCTATTTTTATCATACTAGGTGTATTTTCTCAGCCTCTTACGCTACCATCAAATGTTTCCCCGTAACAGGCTCACCGCCATTAATGTCATAGTTATTGATGTGAGATAAATAATGTGTATTTTGTCATGGGTGGTACAAGTCTTTTGTATAGTGTTAAAATTATACGTATCTTGCTTTGGTCTGAAAACTACAGATTACTTTTTCTTATTAACATAATACTTAAGCAATTAAGCAATATTAATTATCTTCTGTACTTTTCATGCAAACCAGGTACATGTATATGCGCTAATGAAAATATATACACCGTGCGAATATCAAATATTTAAAACATACATATAGGTTCCAAAAGTAAATGGATTAAAACTAACAGCATGTTATTTAACAATACATTGTATTTAACACAATTTATCTTCATCCCATTTTTTTTCTCAAGCTTAACGTAGAAATGGCGCTCCGCACTTCAGCTGAATGACCCCTCCACATGAAAGTTATCACAGAAACCGGGACTCGAACCACGTGACAAGGCTCTGGTCGACGATTCTAATTAAGCGCCTGCCCACATATGCCGTAATTTAATATCAGCCCTGGAGGCTTCATGGTTCACATAATGTTTTACAGAGAATTATCTCTATAGATATCGGAACTCCCAATATGTTGGAGTCATGGACGAGTTCAATCGGCACACCTCGGATAATTCACGAATCATCTCTCGGATGTATGTAGGCAGTCGGATCACCTCGGCCATCTAAATGGTACTTTTTTGAGTCAGACGTCAAAACAAAGATGGCAGTTCGGGTGACAGCTCACTACAGTACGATGCCAATAAAACTTCAATTTGTGGCGGCTTCAAATTTAAATCGTCCGATTTTTGTTTACCCAGCACAGCTGTCAAACGATGGCATTGTTTATGTTTTGTGCGAACTACTTAGGCATAATCTTCTTCCGACTTCCGGCGAACAAAACGATCGTTATTTGAGCACGTATCCTTGCACCAGATACATCCGAGGGATGATTGTCCCGAGGACGGAATTACCCGAGGAGTTTCGATTGGGACGAGTTTTATGTAGGTTTGCTCCCCTTTCGAAGAAAGACAACTCGCCAAGAGTCCATTAGTAAACTTTAGGTACAATATGAGTTACATACCTTATGCAACTTTTCGTTGAATGGTTTATATTTAGCATTGTTTGTTTATTGTTTGTTTATTGGGTTTATCGTCCCACCAACGGTATTTCAGTTATCTGGAGACGGTGTCCACTTGAAGCAGATATAGTGCTGCCTTCATTGTGTATAGCATGCCGTGAACACCTGGCATGATACCACACCCAGTCACATTATCCTGACACCGGGCCAACCAGTCGTGGATCTACCCTTATATTTGCTTGAGCGTTAGCAAGGGAGCTATACCACTTCCATTTTAACGACTTTGGTATGTCGCGGCCCGGGATCGAACCCGGGGCCTCCCGTACCTGGAGGCGACGCTCTACCGATTGCGCTACCAGGTCCGGTATATTTAGCATTGTACACTTTCTCTACCATAACACATGACATCTTAAAATTAATGCACAATTGATAAAATTAAATGTTATGTTGTGGCCATTTCTCTCATTCTTTCTACTCTCTCGTTCTGTCTTTCTTTTCTTATTTTTTCATTTCCGTTCTTCTTTCTTTCTTTCTTTTTTGTCATTGTCTGTCCCGATCCTTCTCAGTCCCACTTTGTGTTTCTCTATGTCTCAATGTCTTATCTCTCTCGTGAAGTCTTTCTGCGGACCAATTCTCAGTCTATCTCTCTGTGTTTCTATCAGTCTCATTTCATGTCTCTCTTCCTCTCTCTGTCTCACTCTCTCTGTGTCTCTCTTCTCTGTCTCTCTCTGCTTGTCTCTGTCTCTCGTGTCTCTCTCTGTGTCTCTTTGTTTCTTTGTGTCTGTCTGTGTGTCTCTCTGTGTGTCTCTCTCTGTGCTTCTCTGTGTCTCTTTCTGTCTCTGTCTTTCTGTCTCTCGGTCTCAGTCTGTCTCTGTCCCTCTCTCTCTGTCTCTCTCTCTGTGTCTCTCTCTGTGTCTCTCTCTGTCTCTGTCTATCTGTGTGTGTCTCTCTCTCTGTCTCTCTCTGTGTGTCTCTCTCTGTGTCTGTGTCTCTCTCTCTGTCACTCTCCCTTCTTCAGGTGGATCCAGAAAGATAGATGGAGGTTACACTTCAGGGTGTGTCACATCTTTATAAAACAAGCAATATTAATGTCACGTATGTGTCCAGTGCTACAGAACAGACGAGAAAGCTCATATATATGCCTCAAATGTGTTCAAAAAGCATTGAAATTAAACTATTTGTGTAAAAAGCAAACACTTTCTATGAAGGTCTTTTAAGCACCTTAAATGCTGGGCATGACACTAATTGGCATCTAGATGTCAACACTCTTCCTGTTGGACCATGCACCCAGGCCCCCTAACACTACTCGTACCTATGGTTCTCACTCAATACGACCTCTCCCCTCATCCCATGAAAAACATGATAATAGCTTATCTTTGACGCCGGGAAATGATTATAGATTATTTTTGACGCCGGGAAATGATTATAGATTATCTTTGACGCCGGGAATACAAACATTTTGGATTCATGAAGTTTCTAGCAGCATCTGAAATGCAGAAAATGGCTCTATTTGGCTGCTACCTGTCAAACGTTTTATACAGGAGCATGCCTCCCTTAAGCACGGCTAGCACCTCTGGTGCTTGCTCTATTAGGGCCCCATCTTCTAAAAAACCTGGATCCGCCCCTGCACGTACCGCCGGCATTTTGGATGATAAGCTAACACAGCTGTTTACTTTGTTTTTCCTACTAAACGAGCCAAAACATTAATTTACAATTAATGTGCGACTATGAAAATTAACTTCGGCTTTTAAATTAAATGTGTTTAAAGTAGGTGCAAACTTTAAGTTCATCAAATACAATTTCTTTCTCACAGCGTCGAAAATTAACGTTCGACTTAGTCACAACTCATGCTTAAAAGCCAACATTTTCTTTAACCCCGTCAGAAACCAATACCTGAAATAATTTAAGTGTCTAAATATATACGACTCAGATGTTTTACACACACAAGGCAGTTGAATATCTGGATTTTATGTGGAGGCAGTTTTACATACTCACAAATAACACGCACGACTAGCTTTAAAACTCGCCTAGATGCAAACTCCCCGCAGTGATTACTTCCCTTGACAGTACATTATATCACTGCCACCAGCAAGTTTTTCGCCCAAATACAGGCGGATAGTTTTTTTGTGTTTTGTTTTCTTCTGGACTTATCTCCTTAAAATGTACTATCTTTCCTTTGAAAATATTAATTTATCACATTAAAAATAAAAACAAGCTTAAAATATGAAAAAAGTATGAAATTATGAAAGTCAAACGTGGCGTGTTTATGGAGGCCGCCATGTTTACTTCACGTGATACTCTATCGTTACGTGATCCTTGCTGGGGGCAGAGATTTAAGTAGCAACGCGTGACGTAATCGCTGTGAGGAGATTGGCCTAGATGTTGTGAAATTGCACATTATTTGAAAAGACTATTCAAATGAATAACATTGTTTATGTGGTTAAACAGATTTATGTATGACTTTATTTTTGAAGCATGTCCTACCTAGGTTTAAGTTTGTTTGCCGAGCAAATTTTATGACGTTGCGTTTTCAAATACGTGCAAGTAGTATTTTGGAAACTAGTGACGTTTTGGAAGCAAACGCTTGAACAGATACGTTTTAGGAGAATAAAATTGACGTTTAGAAGCAAAGCAGTGGCGAATCAGTGATAATACGGAGCTAGGTTGTGACATTTTAGGAGCACACCTGTACTGTTTATGACGAAGCAGTTATTTTTTCGGAGCCAAATTATCTTTCTGTGAGGAAAAAAAAGTGACGTTTTAGGGGACAACGAAGGGAATTTTTCTGGGCTCACTGACGTTTTAGGGGCGGTGATGTTTTGCTGTGGAGCAGGGACGTCATTGTGTTGAAGCATTGGAAGCACCGTACGTCTGAGGAGGAAAAAAGGCGCAAACCAATTCAACATGTCTTCCGTACGACGCGTACCGACTGTGGAGGATATACCAAATATTTCTCTCGCACAGTTTATGTTGGAATACATGCGGAAATATAATGATCGACCAGCATTGGTAAGCGCTAATTCATTGTAGGTGGTATCCAACAGTTTGCATATATTTTTTGCAGTAAAACACAACTGTTTTGAGAATTGTGTTCATTTTTGCTGCATATACTTATACTTCAGTTATCTCAATTGTTAGACAATGAAAATCATGAAGTGTGTCGCTTTAAATGTTCATAATTTCCACATCTATAAATAAGCACGACGGGGATTATGGCTTAAAATAGATATCGAGGTCAGAACTGATTATGTATAGTGACCTCAAACGTAAGTGGTAACCGGTTTTTCTTAGTTTGAAATAGGCCAAACTGTTCACCGCGGCTGGGATAGGAAATACATGTTGGTGATGTAAAGTGTGGTGTTATACTTTACTTTACCTATGGATTAAGGGCACCAATAAACAAAATTTCGCGGATCTTTTAAAGAGGCATCTGACAGTTTGCATATATCAAATACATATAACAATATCGAACCACTGCTTTGGGAAATTCGGGTATAAATTTTGTATAAATTTATACTTTAGTTTTAATAAATTTGATTTTGAACACTTATTGAATTACATAAACACGTGTATCCTTTCCAACTGTATACAACACAATTCGACATTGATCTTTGTTAAAAATAGATATCATGTCAGTGCAAATGGCTATATAACGTGATCTCAAAAGTAAGTGGTCAGGTGGTTTTCTTAGTAATAGCTATCTCTGCAACATAGCTCGGATAGGAAATACATGTTTGCAATGACGAGTAGTGATTTATGCTTGACTGCTCACATAGATCTAGGACATCAATGAAGAGCATTTAGCAGGACCTTTTCAGGTAACGATGATTTTTTTGGTTATGTGAGAAAAAATATGTTTGGTTCAAACTGTCAGATACCATCTTTAAAGTCCTATAAGACTTCGGAATAGACGATTTTTGTCTACAATACTTTTGTTAGCCTATATGATCATGTTGTGCAAATGTTTAAATGCCCAAAACAGGTAAAATATAACGTTTCTTCGACCCACTAACCAAAACATACATACATTTCATCAGGCATTTCCTTTAAACACGGCGAAAGTTTTTCCTACCCAAGATGATTTCTGGCTTTTTGCTGTTCCATCTTACCAGTTAATTAACTTCTTTTTTCTTTCCGAATAAGACAAAGCTGCCCTGTCTGTCTTTCGATAAGACAAAGCTGGCCTTTCTATCTTTCGAATAAAACAAAGCTGCCCTTCATATCTTTCGATTTGGACTGCCTTCATCCGCCATTAATATATACAAATTAAAGATGGTATCCGAAAGTTTTTACCAAATATTTTTCTCAAATAACAAAATAAGTCATTGTTCCCTGAAAATGTACTGAAAAAGTACTGAACAGTGAAGCATAAATTCTCATTCGTCATTGCATGCAGGCATTTCCTATCTGAGCCACGCCGCACAGATAGCTATTTTTAAACCAAGAAAACCACGTGGCAACTTACTTCTGAGATCATTTTACACGTAATCACCTCTGACGTCGATATCTATTTTAAGCTGAAATCACCATCGTACCATTGAACTTATTTACGAATTTACGAATATTCACGACGAAAATAAATGTGGGTCAAGGGATAATACGAACATTACAGTGTCTGTAACTGTCCGGAACATTTCGGGATTCCATCGAAGCCTTTAAAGTCTCCTCAGCATAAAAATATTTTATAAATCTTATGATTTTGACTCATTAGAAATTAGATTAACAGCAATGGACTAACATCTATTAAATATGTCATAGAACGTATCTGAAACATTATTTGCACCAAATTTGATGATGACATTTAAAACCATATATAATTTTAATAAAGACAGCTTCTGTTCAACTTTGTAATCCTTTCTGCGTGTTCTTAAATGTTATAAAAACGATAAGGAACTATTTATCGCACGGCGCCTTCCGATACAGACCTCATCATTGCTTTACTGTTCGTTTTACGCCCATCCTGTTGTGACATAGGCTTCAATGAAAATGCGTCGTTTAATCTCATAGTTCAAACGATTGAAGCCGCAACATATTTTCAAAGTATTTCAATGTCTAATGGGCATATAAACGACTGCTTGATTTTTAATAATATTATTCCGCTCTTTCAGAAAAAAAACAAACTCAAGTAGTCACGTTTAATGGTGATATTTACTCTTTATACCGTATTATAAGACCTTTTATATAGTAACTATAATTATTGGAAATTTTATTTTATCTTTCAGGTTGATGCACCACTGACCAAGCTTACACCTACAGTGACGTCGTCAGCCGCGTGGAGCGCCTGGCTGCAGGTCTACAACGTCTAGGCGTCAAGACGCATGACGTCATCGCCAACCTAGCCCCGAACCATCTTGACTATCCAATCACGTTCTACGCTGTAGCGCTGTAGAACGCAACGTTACAGCCGACGAATCCGCTTTAAATGCCTGGTGAGGAACATGAAAACATTGTATTTGCAATATTAATATTTCAATTATCATTTATGACATTTCCTAAGACCAATCCATCCATCCATCCATCCATCCATCCATCCATCCATCCATCCATCCATCCATCTATCAATCTATCCATCCATCCATCATCCCATCCAATAATTCATCCATATATCCATTTATCCACCCTACCATTAACCAAGTCAGCCATCCATCCATCCATCCACTTTATCCATCTACATATATGTATCCAGTCGATCAATCGAATTCGTTTTTCCATCCAACCATCTATCCAGTACCCACCCACACATCTATCCATCAATCCATCCATCCATCAATCCATCCATCCATCCATCCATCCATCCACCCATCCATCCATCCATCCATCCATCCATTCATCCTACCATCTATCAATCCATCCATCCATCCATCCATCCAATCATATATCAATCCATCCATCCATCCATCCAATCCATCCATCCATCCAACTATCTATCCATCCATTCATCCATCCATCCATCCATCCATCCATCCCATCCATCCATCCATCCAACCATCTATCAATCCATCCATCCTTCCATCCATCCATCCAACCATCTATCAATCCATCCATCCATCCATCCAACCATCTATCAATCTATCCATCCATCCATCCCATCCATCCATCCAACCATCTATCAATCCATCCATCCATCCATCCATCCAACCATCTATCAATCCATCCATCCATCCATCCGACCATCTATCAATCCATCCATCCATCCATCCAACCATCTATCAATCCATCCATCCCTCCATCCATCCAACCATCTATCAATCCATCCATCCATCCATCCATCCAACCATCTATCAATCCATCCATGCCATCCATCCATCCATCCAACCATCTATCAATCAATCAATCAATCAATCCATCCATCCATCCATCCAACCATCTATCAAAACATCCATCCATCCATCCCATCCATCTATCCATCCATCTATCCAACCATCTATCAATCCATCCATCCATCCATCATCCCATCCAATAATTCATCCATATATCCATTTAACCACCCTACCATTAACCAAGTCAGACATCCATCCATCCATCCATGCATCCATCTATCAATCCATCCATCCATCCATCCATCCAACCATCTGTCAATCCATCCATCCATCCATCCAATCCATCCATCCATCCAACTATCTATCAATCCATCCATCCATCCATCCATCCCATCCATCCATCCATCCATCCAACCATCTATCAATCCATTCGTCCATCCATCCAACCATCTATCAATCCATCCATTCATCCATCCATCCAACCATCTATCAATCTATCCATCCATCCATCCCATCCATCCATCCATACAACCATCTATCAATCAATCAATCCATCCATCCATCCGACCATCTATCAATACATCCATCCATCCATCCAACCATCTATCAATCCATCCATCCATCCAACCATCTATCAATCCATCCATCCATCCATCCAACCATCTATCAATCCATCCATCCATCCATCCAATCCATCCATCCATCCATCCATCCAACTATCTATCTATCAATCCATCCATCCATCCCATCCATCCATCCAACCATCTATCAATCCATCCATCCATCCATCCAACCATCTATCAATCCATCCATCCATCCAACCATCTATCAATCTATCCATCCATCCATCCCACCCAACCATCCATCCAACCATCTATCAATCAATCCATCCATCCATCCAACCAACCATCTATCAATCCATCCATCCATCCATCCGACCATCTATCTATCCATCCATCCATCCATCCATCCAACCATCTATCAATCCATCCATCCATCCATCCATCCAACCATCTATCAATCCATCCATCCATCAATCCATCCATCCATCCATCCAACCATCTATCAATCCATCCATGCCATCCATCCATCCATCCAACCATCTATCAATCAATCAATCCATCCATCCATCCAACCATCTATCAAAACATCCATCCATCCATCCCATCCATCTATCCATCCATCCAACCATCTATCAATCTATCCATCCATCCATCATCCCATCCAATAATTCATCCATATATCCATTTATCCACCCTACCATTAACCAAGTCAGACATCCATCCATCCATCATCCATCCATCCATCCATCTATCAATCCATCCATCCATCCATCATCCCATCCAATTATTCATCCATATATCCATTTATCCACCCTACCATTAACCAATACAGCCATCCATCCATCCATCCATCCACTTTATCCATCGAGTTGATACGTTGGGCACCAAATGTGATGGGGTCTTCGTAGGAATTATTGACTACGACGATGGGGTTAAACTCATTCGTTGTTTATTTAAAATAAACATGCAGGAAAAAAACCCCCAGGTGAACACATCAGAATAGTAAATGAATTATTCTGGTATATGACATTATTTCAACCCAGAGGAGGTTACGCATGTTTAGTGTCGTGTGCAAATCACGTGATTGGAAATCCCGCCTACCGACGCCATTTATGAATGGGGCCATTAACGGTTTTATCGCTGATTTGATAAGCGAAATGGGACCTCCTGCTTTTCGTCACAGGTGAGTAAATATGTAAATGCCCTATCGAAACATGTAAACAACCACCTCGTATTGGCATTGAGTCGCTGTTTGGCCGATTTTTCGATAATTTAACACAGAAACGAAATGCTATATTGTTTACATTACAGTTTCACAAAATAACAGAGACACTCTTTATCAAATTGTACATTAGTTACGCAAGACTTTGTCGTAAAATAATAACACAACAATTTTCAATGTTTTTACTATCAGAAAATCTAAAAAGGCGCCTAAAGTCGTCTCAATTCTTTGTGTTATGTGCTAATTAACTTGGTCGAAATTAGCTAAAAGTTCCTTTATTGAAAGGCAATGCACTTAATTTTAAATATAATGTGCATCGTTTTGATTGTTTGATTCTGTCATCATTTTTGTAGTTTTTAATGATACAATATATTTTTCAATAAAAAAAGGTTAAAACTTTCTATATTACTTATATTTAACTGCTTAACTACACACTGTCAGACAGCATATGCATTTTTGTTATCATGATTACATGTTTTATGTTGTTGTTGTAGGTTAATGTGATCTGAGTAAAAATGGACACCCCTATTTTGAATGTGTCTACTAGAGACTCGAGAAAGTGTCTTTTCAAGTGGACAGAAAAACATGATAAAGAAAACAATACAGGCGACTGCTTGGGAAGTCTGGAATCAAGCCGATCGTCAGCAATCAGAATACGGCGTCGTACCATTGGTTTGTTCACTGGACTAATGTGTGCAATCCGTGCAAAATCGCTGATACTTGGACAGTCTCTCATTGGAATACAACACACGTCCTGTTTAACACAAAAAACCCACAATTCGTCGCAATCTAACCATTTACTCGTCGATGTTATCACTCTGACCGCTATTTTAAAAGTGACCGCTCTAACGTCCAGCGATCGATAATATAGTCCGAGGTTGCGTGCCGTGTGCAAAACGCGCAACCTCCTCTGATGTAGACAAGTAATACTAGACGTACAAACACGAAAAACATCTGCACACAGAGAATGTCACGTATAACTATGATGGGATTACTATAAGCCTGGTTTATTTACATTTATGTCATGCTTGTGAGTGAAAGAGTGAGACATATCAGGGTAAGAAAACCTTATCATTTTCACTCTGGGTCCCAAGGGAGATAATAATTAAAATAGATAAAAAATGACAAAATAAGCTTGAAATAAGAAAATTTGTTGACCTCTGTGTATAATCATATTTCATTTCAATTGTGGTAAAACAAAAATATTAATTTTTTTTCCTGAGTGGCAGTCACTAATTATAACCCTGTCATTACATTGCGGGTCAGTGTAAAATGATAAGGTTTACATTCTCTGGTATTTTAAACTCTTTCAGATAAAAAGAATGAAATAAAGTATATTTGTCTATGACTCTCATGCAAAAACATATAATCATACCCCAAATTGATAAATATAATCTATTACACCTTACCAAGTTTCTGCAACAAATATACATAGACCCCACAGCACATATATATCCTGGTGTTAGACTTTTAAACAATATCTGTCTTTGGCATTTTTCAAAGTTAGAAGTCGCCCTACATGTGTAGCCAATCAGAAACTATGAAAATTCAAATTCCTCAGTGATTTATTTCAATAGAACTCCTTTCTATTTTCTATTTTACAATAAATAAACAAAATATATGGATCTATTTTGCTAAGTGGTTTTATTTTCAACTGTGCATGTGCAACAAACCACGCATTCTGGATTGACTCCTCCCTTTGTGTCGACAAGTTTGAACATGTCAAGAGGATTGACAATTTGATTGACAGTTTTATAGGGCGGATTATGTCATTTTGGTAAAATAGGTAGAGGTGAGGCAGGGACAGAATATATTAAGATGTTTGCTGCCCTCGTTTCGGCTTCTATTTTCTTCAGAACATTTTTTTGGAGAAAACAAATTTTAGTAATATGATAAAGACCCACTTGCTATATGATTTAAAACTATAAACTATATATAGTTGTGTATTATGTTCTATACTTAAATGGCATATAGTAGTAGACGCAAGCAGTTAGATTGGAAGACTTTTTGGTAAACATGTCTGGCTTATATACCCTATGTAATGATAATAGCGGACATTGGGGTCCAGGTCCTCCCATTAGACTAATGAATTCCGAACATTACTTGCCACTTAAGCCTCGTGATGACAGAGGGCCGTTCCTAATACTGCGCGCATACACCACCATGACACAGTATTAAGTTGTATAACGACACCTCCATTATCTCTGTAGTCTAGCCAGATGTTCAAAGTGTAATACAGTTTCATGTGAATTTTATAATTATTTTAGATATCATTTACTTGTACTGACTGACGTGGATTCCTCCTCAAACAGTTTTTTTCTGCAATTATGATATTTATCTGAAAATAAGTCATGTTATAGACGAATCTGTTCCTTTTTTACAGACAATGGTCGAGTTAAGAGTGGAACTATTATGTGCTCATTCTTCCAAACCGAATTACACATGTCAACGTCGACTGGTACTATAAACAGATGATGCATTGTAAACAAAACAGCTGACCTTTTGGTTATGTGGTAAATAGAATCTAATATTCGTATTCATAATATACTAAAAATAATAAATTCTTTGTAAAAACGATACGAAACACGGCAAAACCTCGTGTCGTATCATTTCATTCAACTCGTTTAATATTTTCAGTATCTAAGGAACACTAATATCAAATCCTCTATATATATCTTCACTTTTTAACAAAGGACATTCAACATTAAATGTTAAACCCAGAAACTATTAATGTTAGAAATAATGAGGGCGAATGGTTATGTTATTGATTTAACAGTGGTTAAAAATAAGAACACAAAAAATGATGAAAACAACATAAACTTTTTTTAGTGAAATAAAGGAAAACCGCAGTGCGATTAACGAAGTTGCAAATTAGGATCATATTTTATTGACGTTTATTAACTGAATAAAATACATGTGCCGATTTTTTGTTTCTCTTCCAGTTTCCAAGTATTCAATAAAATAGACATTACTTTTGATTGTTGCTTTTTAGCAAGTTTCAAATGTTTACATACTATTTAATTCATTAAGTGATATAAGCCACCTGATGGAAAGCTCCTCTCAATGTGGTTGTGAAAACAAGATTCATTACCAGAAGCCTGCTTCGTAACAGTATCGAGATAGTGTTCTTTGGGGCGAACGCATTTTATGTATATAACGCAACGATGAACGTTGGGGTTCGAACACAAGTCGGTTTAAACCTCTTTTGTTGTCAGCATATGAACCCGTTTACATAACAGTTTACACTTTTAAAAATTCTTATAATCTTAACGTGCATACTTAAAAAAAGAACGTGTATTTTAAGTTCGTATATGATGCAGAAGATTTAACAGTTTACACTTGTAAAAGGTCATATTTTGACAACAACATATTTAAAACGAGTCAAGTGCTAATACTCTATCGCCAATTAACATCACACACCACCGAAACATCGTTATTAAACAGCAGACGAAAAAGTTATAAAACACCAAATCATAACATTTTTACGACCCTCTGATCTGACTAACACGCCCAAATTGGTTTTTACTCCTCTCTACAAACCGGGAATGGGTTTTTACCCTCTGAAGCGAGGCGCGCACACCGGAAATGGATTTTACCAGCAGTAATTTGAGCACCCCCAGTTTTACCACTACTTAACAATATCGGGCAATTTGAGCGTGAGGTGTCACGACTTATGTGGGGATATGTGTTGGGTTGCCTTTTCTCATTTGGAATTTTGTTTCTATTGTGGAGTATGTGAAACAGCTGAATTAAGGATAAAAAATCATGGAGGGACTGAACAAATACTTTGCATTTGGCAATATACAAAACATTATGCCTTTTAGTAAGTGTGTGAAAAAAGCGTTTTCCTTCAATTGCTGTATTTAAAACCTTAGAACAAACTATGTATGTTCATAATTTTTGAACAAGAATAACGTTTCTGTTGTTGATATTTTTAAAATATCGATCACTCCTTTATCTTGTCCATTGAGTGTACATTGTGTATACATTCTGTGCCTTTATTTACATCGCTTCACATAAACGAAATCACAAACGGAAAGAGTATCTTCCGGGTACGATTTCACAACAGGTTAGTATCCTTGACACATTTAAACTATTTTTACCTGTACATGCTGACCAGATATGATACACCTGATATTTATTGTCGATCATAAAAGCCTTAGTAGAAGTGAAAACGTTAATGCTCCTGTAAGTTTCTCACGAAAACAGAAAGACTGATTTAGTTGCGTAATTTGATTTAAACTAAAAAAATAGTCAAATGATTAAACTTTTTAGGATGGTACATTGTCACTTATACAAACTCTTTTATCTTGTCATTTTACTTTGATGACCGCAGACAGGAATAACCACGTCCCAAAATGTACAGGAGGCAACTGTTTCTATCTACCACAGTGGATTACTGATCAATACGAACATAATATTAACTTACGTTTTGGACAAATATAGCGTGTCTTTAAAGTTTAAATTCTTGTTAAAACTTTACACGAGTGTGAATGATTTCCTGCAGATAAGGTTGCATGTGTTCCGGTTTGACTTGCACTTGGGAAATGGGCAGTTATCATAATCGGTTAAATGCACAAGCAGGAAATTGTCCTTAACTAGTCCAAAGTGAATGTTAAAGCTCAACAATGATATTAAGCTATTGTCACGAGCGGTTAAAGCACGGTTTACAAGCAACCGAAACCTTGAGAAACCCCATACATCGTGTTACTAAGAACGATGACGACAAGTATGACGATGTGATGATTATGCTACTACTAATGTTCCTATGTTTATGACTGCGAAGACTTCATTGATGAAAACGAAGATGCTGTTTATGAATCTTTTCTTTAGCTGTTACTGTCAATGCTTCTGCAGTATACAATATGGTCAAGGAAGAAGAAGGAAGACGTAGGTTGTTTAAGCAAATTATGCTTTCCTAAGCTTGCAATAGTGTGACTAACAAAATCGACCCTTATACGTCCAAAAACGATACCAATCAAGCAATGTTTAGCGACTTATGAGTCATGCGTTGTGAAAAACAGGACATAAAAGTAAATTTCTAGTGTTTATTTTTAATAATACTTCAGTTGTTTTATTTGCTTCCGCGATTAAATGTACTTCTGCTCCACCCAGCAAGAATACGTATGTCGAATTTATATCGGTACATTTTAATCATTTACTAGTTCAATATTTAAATTAAGTACACGTAGATACCCTTTTTGTTAACATAGCTGTAAAACATGTTTTGTCAATATAAGTCAGTTATATTCTTTATTTTGCGCCAACATCCGGCAAACATAAAAACTCTCCTTGCCAGTAATATTCCCAAGGTAAGTAACTCTTCATTCTAAATATCGTTTCCGTGAATGATTTTTTTGGTCTTGGATGCTAGCATTTCAATTTCAAAGTTAACAAAACTGAAAGATAATATGGTGACTGTTGACCTAAAAACACTTATTGATGTTTACGACCTAATTGCAGAGAGAAGGAAGCAGAAAACAGCCATTTTACAAAGCATAATAAAACAATGTGAACGTCTTACCAGAAACATAAGGTAAATATACACTGTCTGATTTTATTTGAAAGAAGATCATGCATGAATTATGTATCACGTAAGGCTTAAGTCTAAAATGATCGCTGCAACATAGTTAGACTTATAATGAAAACCTATGTAATTTCCTTCTTGTTTTTCATGTATGCCTTCTACTTCTAGAAAACAAAAACCTTAACCCAAGTCAAAATGTGTGTAGCACTTACAGCAGTTCAGTGGTTCAATTTTGTTTTCTACTTTTTGGACCATCTGGTATTTTTCCCAACCAAAAACAATGAATAAAATCGTTACTCAAAGATTTACTTAATGAATATGACGAAGGGATATGTTCCTCATTTTTTGCAGAATTATTTAAAAACATGCCACACAAGACATTTACATCGAAAGTTAAATAAAATGATTGGCTTGACAGAAACTTGGAATGCGATGAAGATAAACTGGATTGACTTTGAATGATGTACATGCACATGTAGTAAATCAATAAAATATCAAATAGAAAAATATATAACAACCACAAAGAAAATAAAAAAAACCACACATATTTACATTATAAAATTATAGTATTACTACCGTTTTAATATACATGTCATACATACATAGTAAATATCATTGCCAAAGGAGAAACACTCCGCAAACCGAAATGACCTCTAAACCGATTTTTTTTTCTGGTTCAGAACACTTCCGGCTTAGGGAGTTTCTACTGTAGTTCGTAGCAACTCCTTCACAGAATACAAGTGGCGATCTTCACTTTGAACCTTCAACTTAAGTTCCACTCACCTGTACATTTTACATATAAGTTTATTGTATTTTCCATTAGAGCTTGAGCGAAAGAATATGTGCTTTTCACAAGTCATTCTTATTTCGACATTATTGTGTTTTATGTATATCTTCTAATACATCAATACAACCCTCATTTCCCGAATACACATTAAAGAATGTTTCTGGCTTATAACATCAAGACGTTATATCATTAACATTACTTGTCTTTAACCGCACATATTGCTTGGACTATTTAGTTTCCAATTCATCTGTGATTCTTTTAAAATTGTGTTTTACTCCGAGAAAAGGAGGAATTGCAAGATTGGATAGGTAAATAAGAAAAGGTCCTATCAAAATTACCACAGATACGTAAATCTAATCTACCTCTAGAGATAGGGAAACAGGATAATTGTAAATGTGACAAACACACTGATACGAGACATAACACACAAACAGAAAAAAAAACAGCAGTTACCGCCTTGGAACGGTCTGTAGGCAAAAGAGGTGCTTAAACCTGTTTTTTGAGCGCTCCAACCTGGCACTTCCTAAAAGATTTTTCATTCAAACAAACAGTGTAAGTAAAAATATTCCGTCATAGGGAGACAACTAACATTAATCACCTGCATCGGGAGTTAAAACTGATCAAAGGAAATAACATACAGACAAAATAACTAGTAATAAAATAAACTACCAACATTTGTACAATAAGCCACTTTTATATCCCTGTCGGTACGATTTTCAAATGACCGTTTTAGGGCGGCAATCTTTGGCTTGCATTAATTTTATGTTATGTCTCGTCTCAGGTTTATAAAATTACTTTCGCATTTACCATGTATGTGTTTACCTCTGTCTAGTACTATTTCAAATTTTAATTATTGTTTATTCACACTGAAGCGTCTAATACGGAAATATATTTGGACAAATGCCCTGATTGACAAACAATATTAATCCAGCCCGATTTGTATTTTCTTTCAATCTGGACACGTGTCCAAATATATTTCCGTATTAAGGACTTAATATAATACATTTGATTAAACTTCCGTTTTTAATAATTTAATTATATGAAAAACACAGACTTTTTAAAGTTTAATGGTATTTATAGATAACAGAAATATAATATTAAATAAGTTTATTCTAAATCCATTTATGTCTTCCTGTGACAGCATTCTGTCAGATGCTTGCTTTTGTTCAAAATGGAACGCTGACTAAAGTTTTTTTGCGCCGCTTGAATCAAACTCTTAATTATAAAAGAACATTTATTGTACAACATCGATTTCATGTGCATTCTTATTCGTAAACGGATTTTTATCGTATTCTGTTTGTGTCGGATTTGTTGAGATGACTGTCAAATACCTTTATATATTTGAACGAGGTACTGCCCATCTGATACAAATTGACTGCATTGATTGATAACAAATTGGATATAAAATAATAAATGTTATTAATCCGAAAGATATTGTCATAGTTTTGTATTACAAGCATATTCAAATTTAATTAATGAACTGTATTTTGTGTAACATTGCTTACCAGAATTCATACACAAAATTGCTTAAAATTATCACTATTCATTGATCTAAACGATTATCTGTAGATATTTTAATTCCTGACTAAATATAACACTTTCCTGGCATTATTTAATGTGTTACTATGACAATCTGTAAAACACACACACAACAATTATCATTGGTCTTGCATAGTGAAGACCAAAGCTGAAAAAATATAAATTAATGTAAATAAATTAACCTGTATTATGACTGTATCAACTGGGTTAAATTTAACTATTCAGCCGACTCAACAAATTCTAAATCTCTAAAAAAAATTCATAATTTGTGAAAATGAGACATGTGTGCCCCGAATAAGAAACATTTTATTTTCAGGCACACTTGTTCTATATTCTTGAAATACAGAAAACATTTTCTTTCCTCCAATTTTTATCATTTCTTTACTATTTCACGTACATGATGATTTGTTGGTTGTCATGAAGGAAGTAAAATATGATTACATTTTTAACGCAGAATTATTACAGCAGACAAGCAGAACAAGATGGGACCTCTAAATGGACATGGGCCGACCATAAGGACAATAATATGGGCTTTTCTTGTGTCGGCTATTGATGCTTCCCATTTCGCAGGTGGAATATTTATGTGGGCACCAACTGGCAATGGCACTGAGGTAAACCTTATTGCTATTTATTTGGTGGAGACATAAGCGTTGTATATGAGCTATAGTGATATAATAGTTAATTCATTCACTTGTTCATTACAATTATATTGAGGAACTAGAATATGCAATTACATTTAACATTGACCTTTAAAAGATCGATAGGAAATAACTTTCATTTTTATATCGTGTTTGTTTGTACACCTGCCTTATTATGAGTCAAAATTGTCACTTATCAAATCCAGCCAATTCAGTCTACAAAATGTTGTTTCAGTTAAAGATCTTTTTTTTTCTTAAATAACTTTTTACAATTTAACAATTTCGACAATTTTTAATACAATTATTACTTCAAGTATAAATGTCAGCGTATGAAACACACACTATAAAACTGTGCATATTAAGGATCTTAAATATCTGTGAAAATTTTGATAGGACCTTTTCTTATTTACCTATTAGGACAAGAATTTGGCAAGTCGTTCGTAAAAGATATTAATTTCATAATGTGATGTCGAATTGTTTTATTTTACTGATAAAAAGATTTACACATACAGTGTACGATTGTGGGCTATTGTATTTGATTTTTAAATCCGATTTTACACAACCTGATCAACCGATGAATAAGCGCCAATAAACGATTTTCTGGTAAACTACAAATTGCATACATACATTTTTAAAAAGGAGATTTTTTTTCTCTTGTCAAATTGGAATACTTGTCTGGTTTATGCGGATATTTGGCTAGGTAGAATCTGACATATGACATTTATATTTAACAGAAAACAATGAACTAAGGATTACGTTTGTTTGCAGATAAAGGTTGACTTCAGACTGTCCTGGAATAGAGGCAGATACTTTTGCAACGACTCGACTATATCGTCTGGCGGCCTAATCGGCGATGGCTCTTTACACTGTTTCTCTAGATGTTCAGCATCTTCGTCTCTACAAGTCCATTGTACTGATTTCAGTGAAACTGACAAATGGTCGTCGGGTCGTAACAGCTTTAAATACACACCATCGCAGACGAATTTCAGTTTTGGGTTTGTTTGATTAAATATCATTCGACCTCATCGTGGCGTCATTAATTTCTTATATAAACTAAATGAATATGCCCTATATTCAACATAACTTAACAATGTTTTACGACAAAAAGCTGTATGACACCTAAATAATATCTTCAGCTGAAACGAGAATCCCGGTTCATGTCCAGCTAGTGTATTACAAATTAGAAAAAAATCGGGGAAATAAAACAAAACAAAACATTAACTTAACATTTTAACACAAAGAGTCTAAATTAAAAAGTGAGCATTGGGTAGGACTAAATTAATGCAAAATAACATAAAATGTATCCCCCCCCAAAGTAATATGATTATAGACTACTAAGTACTAAATGACTGTACATACCGTTGTATATAAAATGATTATAAAACAGTTTTACAGGGAATGACTGGATATCTCTCGAAAAAGGCGGTGGGGCGTGGTCGCTAAAAACGACCGCAGATGTATCTCTTAGATCAGACACCAACCGGATCAATAGCTCCCCCACAGTTGAGATGTCACCGATTGTGGCACTACAGCATGGATGTCAGCATACAATAATTCTTCCAGGTAACCGCTAATTTGATCTCGTCTATTCTGTAAATTTCGTTACCTTATGAGCGTGTATGTCTTTTGTGATATTTATTTTGAGATTCATTTATGTACATATAAGATAAAAAAAAACAACTTTTAGTACTTTTTCAAAAGAGGTTAATTGGTCAATGGCGTTAATGCCCGGTCTAGCAAATAAAAGGCGCTTAATATTCGTATGATGAAAGTAAACGTGGAAGTATATCCATGCAAGAGTTATGAGCCGAATTTAAGGTCTATAACAAGATAATGGATTTATATAAATGAGTTTAATTTTAAGATAGATTCATATGTAAGGAAACCAGTAACAGGAATATTAGCTTTCACAGTACACACAGTTAAAATCTTACTTGTTTTGACCTTGTAAAGTATTAATATCATAGTAACACCTGAGCTCAACTTTTGAAGTATTAATGAATAAGTGTTGTTAAGTAAACAATCAGGTTTCGTTCTGCATACCGAGCGAGCTAGAGAGGGTACGTTCATAATACACAACTAAACCATCGTTATGCATTCCTGTCTATCCAGGATATCAAAGAGATATTCTTCTTAAAACATAACCAGGTCTAACGGAGATATGGCTACCCTTACTAAAATTGATTTTGGAGGGGTCGGGACATAGGTTCACCCTACTTAAACAGACACTTGCTTTCCCAATATTTTTACCAATGGGAGAATGCATGAAAGGTCTAGTTATAAATATTTGATGTTCTTCTCTCGAAATCGAAACTGCCCAAACTGTTATGCTACATTAATGTCTAGTTTACCATCCTAGCTTAAAAATCGAAAGGCTTTACTCAGCTAGTAACACAGTTTACCAACCTTGTCTGAAATAAAGGGGCTTACATAATCACAATCTGATGAAAATTATCACTACCATGGACCAACAATCACGTCTCTTTACATGAAACTCAAAGAATATCGGGTCCGCAAATTGCTAATTAGCTACAATAATCAAGAACATTTTCTGCAGCTTGGTGATAGGGAGAGAATGTGTAAGCGGTCCGGTTAGCTCAGTCGGTAGAGCATTCGACTTGTCAGCGAAAGGTCCCGGGTTCGAGTCCCGGACTGGCTGCACATTGATACATTGGCGCCTAACGTAAATAACCCGCGGTCGTTACGGTACAAGTGCTTGAGAAGTGCTTGAGAGTTGTATGTAGAGCATATAGTTTGTGGAAATTCGAGGACGAACTTCAAGTTTCCTGGGTTAAATGTAGCCGGGTGATATGGAGAGCATGTGTAAGCGTTCTAGTTAGCTCACCCGATAGAGCATTCGACCTATTAGCGAAGGGTCCTGGGTTCGAGTCCCGGACTGGCTGCACATTTTTCTCCCTATGTAACATTGACGCTCAACGTAAACGACCCTTTGTCGTTACGTTACAAGAGCTTGAGAAGTGATTGTGACTTGTATATGGAGTATATAGTTTTTAGAAATTCGAGGACGAATTGCAAGTTGCCCGGAGTGCATTTAGCCGGGTGTTAACGGGAGAATGTGCGGTTATATTCAAAATATTAATATAAAAACGATGTTTCCCAAGAAGCAATACTGGTTAGACCCTTGTTTAACTGACCAATTTACAATTTTAAGAAACCAACTTACGGGCAGCAAATAAACAAACAGTTTCATTAACCTCACCAAAACAACATAATGGCATTATGTTTGCGCTTGATAAACAATTGAACTGTCATGTTTTCTTGAAATATATATACACAATGTGGAATGCATTATGCAAATGCTGACTGTTATTTGCCTTATGCTAAGAAGATATTTTATTCACACTCTATGCCACTGAAGAAAACGTTTGGAAAATGCAGGTTTGGCCGTAACCAAATTTAAGCCTTCATTTTTTTCTAAGACCATTGGGTCGTTTCAAGGTGGTTGGTTTTCCTCAGAATGTTTTTAATTTCCCATATAAGTGTCCATTTTACTTAACGCTTTAATGTTTGTAAAATATAAAAATAGTATTTTAGAGTTTTGTTTTAAGTGTGTGTACACTGCTTTGAAGAGAAAACATCATAAAATACGTCGGAGTGCTTTGTAAACCAGCACCATTGTCTGTACTTTCGTCTACTGACTGTTCCAATGCTTAATTGTTGGTATTTCCTGTTTATTTAATAACTTGTGTCAGTGTTTTTGTCACTTTTATATTAACTGGGGATAAATAATGTTAATCGATTTTTAAAAGAAACAAATTCAAGTTCTCTTTAAGATATAAATTTTATGTTTGATTTATATAAATGAATTGTTTAGGTAAGACGTATCATAAAGCATATTATATCTCAAGTCAAACGTTGCTTAAGAAAAGTAAACTTAGTATGTACGGGCGAAATATCTAGTCACGCCAATAAATTGCTGGCTGCAGTTGGAAACTAAATATTGACATATGTGGCTGCTAACTTTGACATTACCTGTACGGAGAGCAGCGAAATTAGCACGTAAGCAATATATTTTCCTCTCAACATAATCTTGGCTTTACCTTCAAAGAATACTGTGAAGGGAAGTTATCAGAGGAATAAATCAAATCTTGTGGGTATTTCACTGTCAGTAAGCATAAATTAAACATTGTGCCAGCAATTATGACAAGCTTTCAGTTAGACATGAATTAAATGAACACACCTTCTCGACTATTTGTTTAAAAGTGTTCGATGCTGATGGAGACGTCATTCGATGCCGGTTTGCAGATGGGACAGAAGAATGCGCAGGAGTGTGTGGTGCCTTTTCAGGAACATTAACCTCGGTAAGGTGCATGTATATGTAAGAACAACTTTCAATAATCTATAAAATATATGGCTTAAACTTTATTAGTAAACACTAGTATTAGCTTTTAAAAAGTAGCAAATACTTTAAGAGAACCTTTTGTAAAGCTACTGTCCTTTTAGAAGTTGTTAATGCAGAGCGTTTGGCTATTGTAACGTCAGACAGTAATGAGACGTCGGTGTAATATAAGGGAAAGGCTAAACGCAATAAAATCAATAGTTAGCAAATTAAAGCCCATATATGTGTAACATTTTGTAATACATCCATTTGCCTCCATTTGAGACCATAAATACTTTATATTGATGCAGACTGGCTGTGTCCTACAATACACTGCAAATGAAACTACAGGATGGTATGCTGTGGCTGTTCAGATCGAGGACTTTTTGTCGGCCAGCTCCACTACACCACTGAGTAGCGTGTCCCTGCAGTTCCTAGTGAAGGTCTTTAATTCGGCTGACTCTTGTGGCAGCGTACCAGTATTTGTGTCACCAACCCCGGCGGATGACACATGCTTTCCCATAAGCGTCAACGAGCATTTTACATTAACCGTCGTAGCGTTTACAAATAGTTCAACTAGGTCAGTTACAAAACCCCATAATCCCAAATACCACATAACACAAAAATTAAAGCATTAAGAATTGTATTCTTTAAACGCGCAAATTTGCTACAATAACTTGATATCTATCTGGTTAAAGAATTTGACAGTTTGTCAGTATTGCTTATAAGGATATGGTAACGCTTAGGGAGAATATAACATTAACAAAGAACAAAAAGTGTAATCTCGGTAGCTGAGAATGATTTTAGTGATTGTCTGTCTAGGCAAAATATGTGAGTACAGACTTTAGGCTATGAATGCTGGTGAATTGAATCACAAATGTTGAAGTAAGTATCACACTTTACCGTATCAAAATGCTTAATTTCCGTATGATATGTGCTTAAAGTTAAGACTTATATTCGACCATTATATAGCTTTGCCTCCTCGGTCACTGTCACATTACACAGGTCCTTAAAACTACTGACCTTATCACAAGTTTTTTATAGTCATATATTTGGAACCGATGTTTACTAAATTACTGGTACATGTATTATTATGTATATCTTTTAGACTTAGAACATACCATTTATCAAATGTAGAAGGGTAGGGTTTAAGACATATTCACTGTAATTAAGCACACTTTGAAGCAATTATTGTTTTCTTGCAGTATAAAGAGTATTGACACAGTAAAATACGGACCAAGTACAAATTCGTCACGATTCTCCAATACAACCGGAAAGTACATGAGGCTAGATGCCAACTGGACGCCTACCCTTAGCAATGCCGGAAGTCACGCCATGTGCTTCTCTGCCACCGATAATAACGAGTAAGAAGCATTCTAGGTTTATCAGATTTTTATCACTTTTCTTTTCGGAAACACTTCCTAGCTGTCATTAAAGGGAGGCTATATGTCGTTACGCAACATTCGTTACTATGCGGCGCTATATGGATATACATATGCCAAGAAAATGGGTTAGATGCCGACAAATAGTCTTGTTTGGTTTAGGCTATTGTCTTAGGAAGCCATCCATGTCATTAGCATTCTAGCCCATGCCAGTACATATCCGTGATGGTGGGCATGTTTTCTTCCAAAGGAATACGCAAAGGCGACAAAGGATATTAATGCCTAGTTCTTACTCGACGTTCACCATGCAGTTTTATAACGCTTAATATTGTACGATTTATTAGTTTGGCCAATGTCTATTTCATGTATGTTTATTTTATAAGCGGCAATCATGATGCAATGTCCTGTTTTTACATTTCACTTCGTTTAAATAGTTTTCTCGAGGTTCATTGTGGGTCCAAAACTAGAACTAAGCTTCTCACAACTTGTCTTCAAGATACTAAATATTCTGTGTTCTTGGCATCACCGTCATAAGAAACGAGAGCGTCTTGTAGACATTCCAGGTTGTATTTGAACTTTGATTTAAAACCGCACTCGACAAATGGCAAACTATATTTACAAGAACGTGCTTCATTGTCAGACCTTACACATAACACTAAGATGTGCGATATCATGACAGTTGTTACAAACTTAGAACTGCTCCTGTCATCCTTGATTGTGTACCAGATGAGGATACTGGCACCTTTCCGGTCCTGTGGGACACGTATAGATTGTTCCCGTCTTATTCTAGGCTGTTTTATATGTATAAGTATAAGTGACCCTTTGCTTTTAAGAAAAATGTTGCAATTTTAGGAAAATATTTTTTTAATGAAAATAACCACATATGTTACATTTTAAAGTAGGATTTATCAAGGGCCTAGGAAAAAGCAAATTTCTAAGTGACAGAAACAATAAAGCGAAATATGAAATGTAGACAAAGAAAAAGAAACATTTTTACGTTTTATTTTTCATATTTTGTGCATATTTTGTAAATTTTGGATGTTAAGCAACCTTATTTACATCAATATAACTGGATTAACATTTGTATATTAACAGCCTGTAAGTAACTTTATTCACATTCCTAAGTGGCACGATATTATTTGTATGTTTACAGGTTGTAAGTAAATTTATTGGTATTCATAATTAGCAAGATATTAACTTGTATATTCACAACCTGTAGGAAATTTTATTGAAATTCATAACTGGAACGGTGCAATTTTTTAATGTGGGCAGGATGTAAGAAACTTTCACAGTTGGCCCTATTATTAACTTGTATATTCAAATTATGTAAATAACTTTATTGACATTCATAACTGGCACGATGTAAATTTATATATAAACAGGCTGTTAATAATATTATTTATATTCATATATATTTATATTACAGGCTAAGGAGTGAACAACGGTGTGTTCATCTCTATGTTGAAGGTAGGTTTAAACTCTATTTTCTTTTACTTAGTATTTCACCCTATTTCTCAGCATAACACACATACAAACAAGATAATGTTGCTCCACGTAGGTAACGACCATTTTATTCGCACTAACTCCCTTGGAACCATGTAAGAATTACAAGGTTGCAAAATTTATCAGGAGACTGACTTGCACCTAATGAAATCTGTCAAAATAAATACTCAAATGTTAGGTTTGCGTCAACTGTGAGAGCAACGTATTAAAACTACATTTAATTCATTAGAATCATGTATAGATATTAAAAAACACATTAGAATTCTCTTTAGGGATCAGCGTACAAATAATAATAATAATAATAATAATAATAATAATAATAATAATAATAATAATAATAATAATGATAATAATAATGATAATGATACCTTAATCATTAAGCTTTTTTACAATATTTCTGGAACTCTTGATAAAATAACAACGCTCTTCGATTATTTTTAACACAACAAATCCATTCGACTTAGGTACCACTGATCTCGTATTATTCTTTATGTACAGTGCATAAATTGACTAGCCGTCTGCATGAGTCAGGTCTCTAGCAAACAGACCTTGTTAACTCTTTCAAAAGATAAATTGCTAATAATTATGATTTGACAGTACATTCAGTTGGTAAAGTGTTATATTCTGCTGATCTTTGTTCCTGCTTTATATTTTAAGCCAAACCGAAATTGGTAGATGTCAGGAAGACGGAGTATGGCAACTTCATTGAATGGCAACTGATCTACGATAAAGGGGTTTGCAAATCGCATACACATATCATATTCCAAGTATCAATATATTTCTTGGCACCAGCCGTAAATACATTCTATTAAATAGAACAGCATAGAATCTGCTTACATTTGATTGGTGTCCACTATCTGAAACTTTACCTTTGAGATCATTTGAGCACATCTATGTCATTTTTTCCGTATGCATAACACCGTCCAGTAAGGGCAAACATTTATACTATCTCTGACAACATATTTAGAACAAGACAAAGCGTTTAATAGGTTAAGTAATTTGTAACTTATAATGGAAAACATTAAGCACCATTACGCGAGTGCATCAGGAGCACACAATGATCACAATTTACGTTGTGACATAATGTTTATATTAGGTTGCTATATATATATATATATATATATATATATATATATATATATATATATATATATATATATATATATATATATATATATATATACAGGTAAAACGTCCAGACAGTTCGACATATATCTTTCTTTTCGATGACAACGGAACCACTCACGACAGTCTTGACGCGACGTCAGATAACGTTACGTTTGGTGGATCTTACATCCAGATTGGGTTTAAAGTAGACCTGGCGAAATCATACTACATTCTGCTGCAGGAGGGTATGTACTTCCGTATTCAAATCCAAATGTACATTATAATTTTGTTTTTATTATCACTATGATTTTTTAATGGTATACACCTATTATATTTAGACTTCGGATTCACATCAGAGCCATGTTTTAAAATATGGTCGACTTCTCCCTCATCTAATTGGTTGACTCAGAACAATTTTAAACAGTGAGATTTTAGGTTTTGTTTCATACCAAAGCTGAATGTTTCATAATCTGGTTCCTGACACGAAAACGTGATAAACCTGTAACAACGATGTTAAACTAAATCGCACACAACATCGAGAGAACATCAGTACACAAGTAGGAACATTCTTCAAACATGATTTGAGTAGTTAAAAAGACAGCGAATAGTGCATTCATATGACTCTAAGAAGATTGTTGCTGATACAATGTTTTACCGTGCTTTTATGCCAAAAGTAGAAACTTAATGTTAAGTTACATAAGAAACATCGACATCATATGGGTGCTTGTTTCTTTACTTGAAATGAATTCTTGCAAAATGTTTTCCACTGGTAAAAAGGCATTGCCACATTGCAACATGTAGAGGATGGTATTTTTATATTATCTGCTCAAAGCAAATTTGCCTCGTGAAACTTTCTCTTTCGGGGCGTTCTGGTACAACATTTATATACAGACGTACATAGTTTTTCGGACACCTTAACCAACACAACAAGTAACAATGAAAATAATCATCATTACTTCGGTTGTTTGTCTAACAGGTGTCGTACTAGGAGGGTGCAAAGTGCCATCAGACGCAATGAATAACAAGACCAGAATTATCATGAAAAGAAAAGGTAAAAGGTATTGTTTGAAGTTTTGCAAAACAAAATATTATAGTGTTAGTGACTGATCAATTAGGTAGGCCATTTTTTTAATTATCGGACCCAAGTTCATAGACTATGTTATCCGTATAGTTCAATATTGTACTAGAACATATTGGTATATAATAGTAACATATTTTATATATACTATTATATATTATAATAGTTATTTCAAATAAACATATAATAAATATAATATTTAATCCTTACCAAACTATTTTACTTATATACACAGTTGTCTTTCCAACTATGATGCCATGCCTTTTTAATGACGAATGTACTTACATAAGACAACATCTTTACAACCTGAGTATACTTATAATAAGTATTTAATTAAAAATATCATCAATAATATCCACCATTCCTGGACATTCGTGGTTGCATGTTATACGTAACAGTTTGAAGTGACTGTTAAAGTAAATGTATTCGATCTATATTTTTAGTTTGGTTAAAAGATAAAAAAAAACTGTTTTTAATATTAAATTACAGTACAATCTCTCTATTGCTACCACGTTCTTACTCAACGTGTTCTTAAATGTGAGATGGTCTTAATCGACTTTTATTATACAATATGGTATCTAAGCTATACAATACACGAGGTAGTTTGTAAAACATAATATGACAAGTCCTATGAACATTGCAACATACACCAACATTTGAAAAGGCCCAGCACAAAAAGGTATCGACATGCAAGAACAGTCACCGCCTTGGGGTTTCAGTCGGTTATGTCTTCACTGATTGAGCATTATGCGCGTCCTGATTATTATATGCATTAGGGAGACACTTGTTTGTGGAGACGCCGAAACCTGGCATGGGTTTTCGAATAATAAGCTATTCACATGGAAGCCTGGAACTATTTTCTTAACACTGGAAATGACCAAAGACGTTGCGATGCAGATATTCTTTGGAGTGGCACTGTACGTACTTGTACAAGAAAATGTAGATATGTTTTATGTCATAGAAAAATGCTTTTGAAAGACAAACACGATATTATAATTCGGTGAATTCTGGTGGTAAGCCATGACGCTACAAACAAATGTAACTTTGCACATAAAAGTTTAATCCAAGATCACAATGGCCTTTTATGTGAACATTTTTTTTTTCTATGAAGTACTTACAATGGGAGAGATTTAACCATCACTAGCGTTCATCTGAATAACAAAATGAAAAACAACAACAAAACAACAACACAAAAACGCATACATAATGACGTTTGGAAAGTAAATTTGATGTAAAATAGTTATGTAGATCTTCATGCTACTTATCTGTTTAAAGTGTACACGGTCTCCAGAAAACTGAAGTCTGTTGCTGGGACCTATAAGACTAACACACGTCATAATTATACAATGTGAAGGAAGCACTGTATCTGTTAAAAATGTACAGCGTACTCTGATAACAGAAATCTGATGGTGGGATGACCTATAAAACAAAATAACATACGTAATAATTATAATAAAGTTACATATTTCCTCAACAGTTCCACCTGGCGAAGACTGTCTCTCAGACTTGATTGGGGTTTCCCAATGTCTTGGCGAGGAGTTTTCCTGTCGATTCGATACACGTACTGGGAACTTCCGCTGTCTATGTTCACCTGAACTGATCTTAGAAGTTTTTCCAGAAAAAGCGTCATGCTTGCAAAGTAAGCCTGTTTGTTGTCATCTTTTTGACAGCCGTCTCTATCTTGATGACATAAACATGTAACAATTAAGAGTACATCAGAAAGCAATATCTTACTATAATACCTAAATAATACCTAAAATAATAATTCTAGCAACAGCAATGTTTGAGTTGGTTCGTAAGAGTTAATACTAACTATTACTGAGTTTAATGCAATTTCAAAAGATAACTAAATATATACAAAATTTGAGAAAATATACAAAGGCTAATCCAGATCCAATCATTTCTACATTGTTGAACTACTCTCCTAAATGTCAGTCTTTAACCAAGTACTCTTAAGTTTACTGAAGACCACAGTTTGACCTAACTCTAAATCACTCGATATTATCCCAGAAATGAAATCATTATCTACTAATAAAATAAATTTAAAGCTCAATAAAATATATTACTACGAAAGATGCTAAAGTATCATAAAACGGCAAGTTAAGATCGTGTCATTCAAACCTCTAGGTCAACATTGTCTTTTTACTTAAGACTGTTATTATCTTAAATAGCCAATATAAGATTAACAAAAATGACCGCGTGATCACTTTTGTTCTGTTATACACTCTGATCTGCAAATTTAACTGAATTTCAATACAAAAAAATCTCCTTACTGATAATCAGAGTCCGGATATGGCGGAAGCTGCCTAAGTGGAAAACAGTGTACAACGTTTCTGTCAGAATGTATCCGTACCGGTGTGGACCCCGGCACCTGTGGATGCCCATTGGGAACCAGTTACAACAAAAGTGCTGACGAATGCACAACTAATGGTATTGATATTTTGAACTAAGTTTTGATTCGAGTGATAAAAAGCTCTCTTGATAAAAAGAAGTAGTCATCAAACAGTTCATTTCTTTCTGGAACAATATATTCTTGTAACGAAACTAATCTGTTACGTTTGACATTTATCTTGGATACTGTAGGTAAATTGTGGTGACAAATGGCTATAATTTTCTCAAAACATTTAGTAAAGTTCAAGTTTTCTGTGGTTCACGGAGGACATAATAATAATATGCAATCTAACTGATCGACTGGTAGTCCTGAAAAAAGTGCATCTTGCAATGTTGTCCGAGCCAATAGGTAGATTAGTTTTACTTCAGGTTAGTTTTTTGGTTTGTTGATTTGCATTTTCATGAAAATAATATACATTCACGTTTCAAATTGGAGTCTAATATAATTTTATTAGACGAAACCCTACCAAATGAAACAGTTAACATCTGCAGATCACACGGCTGTATCGAAAAAAAGATAATATTATCGATATTTTTAAACTTTACAGCTATATTATTCTGCCCGGCGGGTCAGGATCAGCTAGACCTTTGGTGGAACAAGACTAGAATACTGTCAACAGTTTACCAGCAGTGTCCCGCTGGGTCGTCAGGTAAGTGAATTCCTCGGCAATTAGAAACTACCCTTCCTAATGATACTTGAATAGTTTCCACTCATATGTAGGTCAACTGCTCACAAAGAGTATCACAAGCAGCAAAAACCATGTGTTGCTGTTGTAGAAAGTAGGTCAACAGTCCACCATGTCTTTACACTAGCACTGACTTGATCAAAGAAGTTACATGTATTTTAAGATAATTGACTGACGGCATGTTAATCTTCTTTTATGCATGTGTTTAAATGTGAACAACAAGCACACTTATATTCTAGTCTTTTGTTGATGTATAATGACAATCTTGTACAACATTTATTAAATTGTGTAGCGCATTCTGTTATTTAGTGTACTGTTTAAAGTTAGTGTTTCTATTAACCTGCAATAAGACGTACCAAAGTATTAAAAATGAACCAAAGTGGACCTGCCACCGTCCAAATGTGATTTGCAATATGAAAACAGGTCCATAGTATTTGTTTACTAGAAAGAACACTACAGGAAACAAATTAAATAACAAATAAAACAAAACAATAAATGCATGCCGCATTGCTTTCCTCATTTTGTGTGATGTTTTCTTATAAAATATATTAATTTTTGTCAGGTCAAATAATCCGAAGTTGTCTAAAGAATGGAACCTTTTCTTCTGCCTTATATAATTGCACCCAGGAGGTCTTTAGAAATCTCACTGACCAGGTGAGATTACAAACTTAAACTACTTTTGCTATTGACTATTTTGTTAATATTTGATTGATGTAATGCATTAATTTGAACATATTTTTACATGTTGTTAAATAACTATTTAATTTAAGACGCTCTTATTAGATACGTATATTACGTTTGTTTGTTTGTTGTAAAATATAAGGCGTATCTCCATAATTAGAAAACATACTTCGTTTAACGTGAAATGTCAGTCATATAATCATGCATTCAATGGTTATATGCGTTCTGAAATGCTCACCTCATTGTAACAGTATACAACTCTACAATGTTTTATCAACATTCTATATCGTTAATCATGTATTTGGACATGTGGACAGCCCTTCTCTCAGTCAGTTGGTACACCCCTAATGTTGCAAAACCATCGTCGGACCAGTGCTAGAATATTACAAAACATTGTTTAAGATCTTACATAGCCTAACTTAACAAACCTCACTTATAACTTCAGATGCACAACAAACTCACTTTTCATTTCACAGGCACACAGCCTAACTACAACAAACTTCAATTAAAATTTCACCAACACACAACCAAACTAAAACAAATTTCAGTTAACACTTCAAAGGCACGCAGCCTAAAACAAACTTCAATAGCAATTTCCCATAGGATCACAGCCTAACTAAAACAAATTTTAATTATAACTTTATAGGCACACAGCCTAAAACAAACTTCACTAACAATTTAACATGGCACAAAGTCCAGTGGAAATAAACATCACTTTTCAATTTACCCTCACAAGGTCAACACGTAAAGGCACATAGCCACTGTTTCTACAAATATATGGGAACGCAAAATGACCACCTTCTGGGCCTTCCCCCAAGGTAAAAAACGCTGTCTTAAATGGTTACCTAAAATGAAAAAACACTCTCCTTAATACATATTGTGATTAAACCATTATCTATATAAACAATTGTAACCCATTAAAATTACTTCACAGCAATAGACTCAATTCCAAATACAAGTAACAAATATCTAATTAAAATACTACTCACAGTCGATGACCAGCTAATGCACCTCTTTTGCCTTCCACATCCCACGATTGTGGCCCAACAACAAACCACACCTGATTTTCAGTCTAAAATGACCAGAGTAACAAAATCTCCCCCAAATATATCTACAGCTGACCAGTGAATCATATAAATAGATTGCCAATTACAGTTTACGGGCTTATCTGGATAAGTGACCAGAGGTGTGTACAAACCTGATGAGGTGTGTGTTACCAAAGCATATTATACACTGCATGATTCAAAACACAATAAAGTTAATATCTGACACTTCCCTTCACCAAACGATGGATGCCGTCCAATCAACAAACGCATGAGAGCATGGATATTGTATTATTTGGTTTTGATCATGTTAGCAAATCTACCATGCACGCTTAAGTAAGACAATAATAGATAATTAGGACAAAACAATACAAATATTTATGTAAATTTACATGGGGGCGGGCCGTTCCAATTTAGCCAATGGTAACCAATCAAAAACGACATATTTTGCTCCCTTCAAATATGTTCAAATGCGAATATCAACAACTCTGATTACGACCTTCAACATTTACAGTATACAAGGACTTAATTAGGAAGATATAAAAAAAACTGTTCTGAACTGTTCCATATAGATATGGGTACTCTATTACTGATCACAAAATGTAAAATAATACAAAGGGTTTGTAAAGAATGAACAGTAGATATTATAGTATGTATCTCACTAACATAACGCTTTAGACACCATCTCCCCGATCGTTGTGTAAAAGTGAAGTTTTCAATACTTCACCTCAGAAACATAGCTTGTTAGGAAGAGTTATTTATTAAGAAAAAAGGCACACAAAGAAATGAAAATTAAGTTCTATGAATAAGTTGTTTTTACTTTTCTCCTCTTTTAAAATTTCTTCCTTAAAGATTCTGTCGACCAACATAACTACAACAGAAGCTCTTGAGTCCCTTCAGAAAGCAATGGAAAACAGTTCTGAAATCCATGCTGGAGACGTTGACAGCATCGAAACAATTCTAACGCGCATAACCGACAAGGAAGCCAATGAGACGACCTCTGCTGAGCAACTAAAACAAAATGCAGAGGTGAAGTTAATGTACCGATGTATACTAATTTATGCATTAGAACAAGAAAACTAGTAAAAAGATATAATTTAAGAAACATATTCGTCCATATTCGCACTATTAAAATGTGTTTGCAGTCATTGTATACATTTCATATATTATTTTTTATAAGACCGACAGAAAACGCTAAAGGTGATGACTATAGCTTTCACAACAAAACATCTACATTGGAAATAAATGATCAAAATTAAATGTATGTTTATTGGCTGAGAGCTTCGACGAACCTCCAAGATACATTTATTGAAAGCATACAACTCCAAAGTCTTAAATGACCATTTCCTTTTATTTAATACTCAATCTACTCTGCTGAATAATCGCCAAGCTTGGATTAGTGTAAAAGGCTATGGCACGTCTTATGGGTATTTAACATATAGTAAATATAACGAGGTACAAAACGAAGGTATTTTCACGCCAGTCAAGTGATAATAGTATACCAAAACTGTGACAATGATATAGACAATATAAATTTAACTTCTATTTTTTAAAAGATTTGCAAACCTAAGGTGATCTCACCGTTGTGTGAGCTACTAACGTTTTTAATTCATAATTGGTAGTTAGCATGGTGTAAATTGGAGATAAATAGTTCGCGTTGTCAAGAACGCGTCATAGTATAACATTGCAACTGTAACGGTGACGACAGTCTTTATAACACTGTATGTGCAGAGAGGAGAGTAATTTTAGGCAACGAATCTTAACTAATAAATAAATCATAAAGTATATTCCTTATGTAACAATAAATATGACGTCTTATTCCCAGGCAAATATCATATAAATACTATGTAATTCTTGATCCGGAATATCTCATCATATTAAATAACACCATATTTAATAATTGAATAATATTATGTCCTTTAAACGCGGATGTTCCGTGAATGAATGTCCTTTTACCACAGTTTCTGTTTAAGGTATCCAGTGTTTTGTTTTTTGTAGCTCTATATTTAGCCTACAACGAATGTTAATTTCACGTTTTAATCAGACCTTTTTCGAGATTGCCGATATGCTGACTGATCCAGAAACCAGTGGACCTGTCTGGGAGAGCAAAGTAGAACAGGTGTGACATTGATAGATTGTACTTACTTTTTAAGGCTTTTGTATTTCTGATTTTTACAAAAGTTTCTTTAATCTACCAGTGATTCCGTTAAGCTAATAGTTATACCAAGTATGTTCTAACAGAATATAATTTCAGACTTATCCTCCAATTTCTGAAACATACGTGGAAAATTCATACACAATTACATTTGCTAACATAATTTTCCTTTGGCAATGTGTACCTTATGCCTCCTCTCAAAACTGACTCTTATTGAAAATTCCATGTTCTACGCATTTTTACAAATGAAATTGTTTAAAATGTTTAATATACATACATATTGTGTAAAATCATTGCACTTAATAAAGACGAATATTTTTAATCTTTGCAAAATAAAAGTGATATCATGAAAGTTGATGTGTTTACAGTAATTTATAAGAATTTCAGAATAGGAAATAAAGCATAATTGAATATAAGTCAAGCAATCAATAGAAAAGCCGTTCATATTTTGTTTATCGGAAAATAATTTTAGGACAAAGTCATACAACTCATAAATATTGCATTTAGTTTCTTTTCATTTCAACACATTTTAATGTGTATCGTTCTTTTTATAATGCTGCCAGACAAACAAAGGCGTTGAAAGGTTTATCGAAACAATCGACCGTTATAGTTTACTTCTTGCACCGATCATCGAGTCATCGAACGAAACCAAACTGACCATACAGAAAGAGAATCTAGGTAAATAATATTGCAATAGTGTACATTGATGTCACGGTGAAATAAGTAGAATGTTTGTCCAGGGTGCGGGTGGGGAACAATTCAAACCGCTATCCCATTATAAATTGTAATTCTAATGCTTAAAGCTAATCTAAGAAAAACTCTCCAAATTGTCGACCAGGTGTAAGGATGAAATCACTGGGTAGTTATCATGCTATACACAGTTTAAGACATTAACATGCCTTTCTTTTAAAGTTACGCCACAAAAATAACACCGTGCCGTCAGACCATAGCTGGAAATGTGATTATTAATAGGAACTATTATCATAGGAGAAGAGGTTATAAACCAATTAGTCACAATTGATGCACATGAGCCTACTGCACTGTCATTGATCAGAAACGCTCTAATGCAATCCCCTTTCCTGATACCAATTCAGCATGAGGCTGTGACCATCCCCGACCCAACTACAAAACATGTATAGAATGTTCAACTGTTAATGCTTTTTGTCATTCCGTCTGAATCGGCATGCAATGTTAAATAAATAGTTGTCTTATTTATTTGTTTATTATCATGAAAGCTTAATGTAATATTCATAAAGCAGTTATTTATTTGTCAAAATTCTATCATGCCAGTTGCTTCAGTTCTTTGTTCACATATTTTTTAAAAGTTCCATACAGTTCATTATTTTTCTAATATAAATTGTGAGGTGAATTGTATAATTTATAAAAGTAGCTACGGCAATTTTATTCAGACGTCGATATACGATTAAAACAAACCAAGTCTGATTTTGTTTATACATGTATATTGTTTATATTGTTATATTGTATATTGATTATGCATACTTCTCCTGGCTGGTTTTGTTATGTGTACTGGGTATTTAAATCGTGTGTCCATAGTTCAAATAATGTTTTTTTGTTATTTAGTTGTATCCATATCCAAGGTAAGCGCAGACCAAAAGAATGACCTGAAATACCCGGATGAAGGCGATTTACCGCCTTTTAACATAAATCGTTCCACTTCGTTCACCCTAAGGAGTGACTCACTCTCAGGTATAAATATTTGTAACCTACAATTTTATGATTTATATTTGTGACGTATGTTTTACCTTAGAAGCACCGTGTATTGGTTTGCGTGCATAATGAATAACTATGTACTTAGGTACTATCAATGTATACTGTTATTTATGTACATTTAATGTTATTAAATTAGTTTATATCACATCTATGTATTATCTAGAATTCTCACACATAGAAGATTCATCATGTATGTTTCACATAACGATTTACATAAGAATATGTGAAAAGTCCTATTAGCATTACAACATATACCATACTCCGAAAAGGCACAGGACAAAGGTCTTTTACATGCAAGCCAAGTGCAAAGCAAGGACAAAAAATTGTGATGTCATTTAACAAAAAGAGCAAACCCGACAGTTACCGCCTTGGAACGGTCAGTCGGCAATATGGCCGACTGAGGTGCTTAAAATGCCTATTAAGTCCAATGTCACATAGAAATGCCGACAGCGTTCTCGCGAGTAACATCTGTTCTTCATAGTGGTTATTAAATTTTGAGGATAGTTCGACTTCCGCCGTAATATAAACTTTAAAATGTCTCGGCTTTCAGCACAAACGGACAAAGTAACCAGTGTTGTTGTAGTGGTGTATCGCGATATTGCCAAAGCTTTGCCGAAAACCGAGTAAGTTGATTTAAAAAGCAAATAATTAGAACAGTTTTCCTAACTACCACATTGCTTTATAACTTTGGAATTGACCATGTAGTGAATATACATTTACGATTTTGTTTTTGGTAATATCGATCTTTGAAAACAACATTATGACATTTAATCATAAAGGTGCAGATAGCCTCAGCACATCTGGATTACCTAATATGTTAATTAGATTAAAGCACTGATTGACCTTAGTGGATCATGTCCCCGAATAATCCCTAAATGCAAATAGGACCTTTTATTTGGATTAGTCTGGCTTTATGCTTGTACTCTTTGAAGCGTATGTTAACTTTGATGCTATTCTTGTGATACCTAGATAAACCATCATCAATGGACACATCCGGTTTCTTGCTTACATAGGATTTAATAAATGTAGTATTTAAAAGGATTTAAAGCTTAAACTAATTGAAAAAAAAAATACTGTTTGCACCATCTGCAAAAAAGGCGATAAAGTCCAAGAATTTCTACTAAAAGGACCTACCTACTATTTGGACTACCTATGATATTATCTAAAAAGTGAAATAATTTTCATTTAAACAATATATTCCATTCCTATTGTGTTTTGTTACCATTGTAAATGTCTTTGTCGAACTCAAGCATTCCTTCTAAATTTTGCACGTTTAATAAAAAGTGATATTGTGTATCATTACAGCACCCAACAGACACATCAATCCTCAGCTCGTACCATCAACTCCCAGGTGCTTTCAATACAATTGCTACCCAAACCACCGCCAGTGCTTAACCCACCTATTCAGCTGGTTTTCAGTATAGACGAGGTATAGCTTAGACATTATTATTATAACCTTGTTTAAGAGCCAGGTTGTATCAATTTATGAACCAGGGGTAGAATCCATCGGAACGACACGGAAAATTCACGAATCATCTCTCGGATGTATGACGGTAAAACACCTCGAAAATAAATATTTCGGTGTCTATGACGTCATCAAAACAACAAAGATAAATGATTTGTTAGCTCTACTGAAAATGCAGTAACAGTTGTATATCTAACAAGATGTAAACCGTATAATTGATAATGTTTGTTTTGGGTTTTACGGCACACCGACACTTGATAGGTCATACGGCGCCGAATATAATTGATAAATAAAAGTTTATAGGATGAAATAATCCTATACACTACACCATCGCTTTTTAAGAACGATTTTATGGCGTATTCTTCTTCCGGCGAACAAGACGATAGCGATCATCTAAGTATCATTGTCTTGAGGACGGATAAAGCAGAGGTTGTCGAAGCTTTGAGTGTATGACCATTGTTACCGATTGTCATATTTGACCTAATTTCCAGCTTTAAAATGCCGTTCTGATGTCAAATAGTTTTGATGGAAACACAGCAATATACTCGTGTTATTTAAGCAGCAGCAGGATAAATATTTATCACATAACGTACCGCTGGAGCGTGAGGTAACACTCATTCGTTATTTTTGGTAACACACTTGTCAGTTATCGTAGTGTGACATCATTACCGTAGTGTGACGTCATCAAGTATGTGACATTGTGTAGTGCATTTGTCATTTCCCGTTCACTTTGTTGTCATCTTTTTATGCAGTTTGTTGAGCAATTTCATTTTAATTAATACAATACTAACAATTTAGTCATGTTATAAACTAATTTGTTTCCTTTTTATAAAAAATGTTTGAGTAAAGACTGGAACTATTTTTGTGCATTCTCCCAAACCGAAAAACAAACGCGTTGTCTAAAATGATACGAAACTGGACAGAGCCTAGTATCATTTCATCCAACTCGTTTAATATATTCAGTATCTAATGAACACTCATTTCAGATTCTCTACTAACACAATAACACTTGGAAACATATACCATTAATGAGAAATTGTAGCGAATCTTATAAGCTCATGCTTACATTTGTTTTTATTTTACCAGTAGCATTGGATCGAAATAGTTGATAATGGAACTTTCTGTTTTGTTACAATTGCGTTCATTTGTCATTCACTAATACCACTGACCGGACATCGACGTTATATTGATTTATTTATGAACATATCATATGTGCATTTAAATAAGGATGAGCCATTTCGTTTTGTCAAGTTTATTTTCGCCGATATATTCTATTTTAGCATGACGCAGGCTACGAGTCGCAATGTTCCTTCTGGGAAACACCTGCAGAGTAAGAATCAGTTTGTTTGTCTCGTACTTTGCACCCTGATAGACATAGACCGGGGGAGTGTCAGCCAAGGCTAACATTAACTTGGCAATGGTGAACATTCCATTCTTACACCCTCTGTGGTATATAATGGTAATTTTATTACACCGAACATCGATATCAAATCAATCACTACATTGACATTTCTCAGTAGTAAGAATAAACAACAACTGGCTACAAGAATAGGTTCTTTTGAAATATCGAACCAAAAAAAGCTGTAGCAACAAAATGTCGTTTAGTAAACGATGTAAGCGTCGGAATGGAAACAATACACATTTTATAAGCGTTCGTTGACACAGACTGTATACATAACGCAGGTACATGTAGATCACTTGATACATATTTTGTCACATAGTATTTAACAAGTATTATATTGAATTCCTATATATTATTTTCAACAGTTTTAAAATGTTATCATGATATTTATTTAAGGTATGTTATGTAATAATAGGAGAACTCTGTTATCTAATAACAGGAGAACAACAAACTTAGTGTTTATAATGTTAGCTTATAAATGCCAACAAATATTATGTTATCTTTCATTTATTATTTTTTAAAAAGACTTACTACGTACAATTAATCCCCATTGATAAAAAATATATATTTAGTTTATACAGTTTAAATAGGCACGAATAATAATATTTACTTTGCTCATTCATTGATATTACATATACCGTACCATAAAAATATATAAGCTGGTAGTATTATTACTAATGTCAATACTCATCGCATATTGACTCTATTTATCCCACAGGATTCATTTTCTGTGTCAATGATAATTTAAGCTATGACCTTTGTGATCGCTTTGGTACAAAGTCGAATTATTTACATATTTAGCTTTACTTCAAAAGAATCTTACATATATACCATACATTCAAACACCAAGCTTTAGAAAGTGTGTGCTTTCTTTTAAGCGGCACTAAGGGCGGATGGTCGACACGCGGCTGTGTAAGGACACGGGCTAACGCTACGTCCGTCCAGTGCTCCTGTAATCATCTCACAAACTTTGCTGTCCTTACGAGTCCAATAGAAACGGTAATAGTTATAACATATAATATCTACGTCAGCTCATTATTATTTTAATTGTTTCACCAACTTTGCTATCCTTACGCGTCCTATAGAAACGGTAATGTGTTATTTTATATATTTTATCTTTAACTAATATTCATTTTGTCACCACATCAAATTAGCCAGTCTCAGTTGTATTATACAGATGGTGCCTTATAATCTCATTTCATTTAATAGTTATCCAATACTTTAAAGCTATATTCGACAGTTTGGACCAAATTTTATTTTTCAAACAGTCAAATTAATAATTGTTTTCTGAACAGTTCCTGCAAAAATGCTGTTCATTGATGTCCTGGATCTTCATGAACAGTCAAGTATAAATCAGCATCCGTTATTGCAAGCAGGCATTTCCTATCCGAGCAATGCTGCAGAGATAGCTATTTTTAAACTTAGAAAACGACGTGAGATCACGTTATATATTCATCCGGGTAATCCGCTCTGACGTCGACATCCTTTTTTAGCAGAGACCACTTTTGAGCTTTTTATATTGTTGTAAAGAATACACAGAGTGATTTTTCGCCAAAAGTTCTGTACATCAATTCAATTAGTGTTCATTAAGATAAAGGTTTTAATTATGCCCAATTTCCTTAGCAGTTGTTAAATAGTGTTATATGTACTTTATATAGGCTAATTGTTGGATACCACCTTTAACGAATGAATTAAATTGTACTGTATAATTTACAGCGATTAATCCATCTAATAAGTTGACCATTATCCTTCGACACATTATATTCGAGGAGCGAGATAGCCCAGTATCCCCTACGACATAGTCTTAATTACAGTATTATGTAATAAAAATAAGTCGTCTGCTGCCTGTTTTACGTTGATCATTATCAAAACGTTTACCTTTTATCTCGTATTGACCTTAATCGAACATATACTTTATTTATATTGGAAAGTATTGTTAACATGTTTTTCGAAATATCTAGTGTTATCCTTGATTTTCAGTCTGCCCAGCACCAGGTGGCCTTGACAGTCATCTCGCTAACTGGATGTGGAGTCTCCATTGTGTGTCTTGTCATCACCCTTATCCTTCACGTGTCGTACTGGAGGTATCCTCTCCGTTAACATTTCTTAACAGCATGTTTAAGCATTGAACGTTTTATATACAATTTAAAATACAATCTATGCTTCTTGAGATGTCCATACGTGTTTTGATTGGCCTGTTGACACGTGGATCTTTATTGTTTTTTTTGTGTTTAAGTAATTCCTAATTAGATAGCAGATATTTTCCTAAAGCTGTTAAACTAGTTTTAACAATTGTAAAACGTGTCCATTTGTTTGGCTAATGCTTTGAAATACATTTTATCATATACATTGTATATGATTATGCAACTAGAAATATTGTTGACAATTGGTAGCCCTAAACACATTTGCTGATCAATTCAATGGTAATTACTGTTTTTTGACGTATTTATTGCAGGGTTTTGAAGGGAGACAGGAATGTCCTTGCTATGGCAGTGTGTTCCAGTCTATTGTTGGCGTATCTTCTGTTTGTGTTCGGCGTCACAAGGACAAGTGTCAAGGTACGTGCTACAAATATATACTAAAATAGACCTACATTTTTTGTTTAATTTTAATCAGTTTGTGAGAAGATATCATACATTGTAATATGGAATTAAAAAACAACACCTTTTAGTCGAAGTCATGCTAACAACATAAAGTGCAAAAGATTCGTTAAATATATGTCCAGTGCATGTGTAAAAATGTGCAACAGTTTCAGTTATTTACTGCTTAAAAGTCTTTTCATAGAACGTATTTTTCTAATGCATTTATCGGTGTCCTTTAATGTGTTATCAGTGTGTGATATGTCACTTATATGCCCTATGACAATGTACACATTTGCTTATTTTGATATTTCTGTCACTTGACCTGCAGGGTGTGTGTACGACCGTGGCAGTATTGCTCCACTACTCCTTCCTGCTAGTATTCTTCCTGCTCCTGGCTGAGGGTATATACATGGCTCTGCAGGTTGTTCTGCCCTTCCACAAGAAGTCACACCTTAAGGAGCTGTTAATTGGAGCATTCGGTAATTGGACCATGTAGTTAATTAAATAGCTTTTAATTGTTTTCCCTTTTTTAGACAATATGTGTATTTAAGTAGTATCTTAGTAGAAATACTCGAATAAATGATATGTTTTATTGCCAAAAAATGGTTACATCCTCACTTATTATTGGGAATTATAATTCTACAAAATCACCAATCGAATATGTATGCAATTGAATATCTTTTTATAAGTACTTTCATAGCACTTTTAGTGTGGAAATGGAATATATCCGTGTTTTGAAATGTATGTACGTAATTAACAGTACCTGATTGCAACACATAGTTTACCAGAGCACTGGTTGTGCGGAAATCAAATAATATCATTGACATTTTCCTTTTTAGCGATTCCTGCAGTTTTTGTTCTGATAGTTGCCTCCGCTACCGAACTTCACGGTTATGGAAATGACAAATAGTAAGTGTCAGTCTCCGTTTCACAACATAGGACAATAAGGACATTGACAATTGTAACCTAGCTTTACACTGTGTTCGCAGTGGAATGTTATACTGATTAAACGAGGGAGGTAGGATGGAGTGTGTCCACCCAGCTTGACAACACTTCAGGTTGCAGTTGTATCAGTAAAGGCCTAGCGACAATGGCAGTGTACTAGGCCTGTGCGCCTCAAGTGTGACTACTTATTGCTTTACGACTTCTCTTCAATGACATTTCTGTACGTGTATATTATACACAGATATGTTGATCTCAGAACAATGTGTTTTCTTGTGCATTGAGGGCTCTAATGAATTGCCACCTTCAAATGCCTATAATAAAAGACTTTCCTCTGATCAAATTACAATGGCAATTCTATCCAGGCGTTTGTTTTCACCTACAATATCTGGAAGTCACACAAAATGATAATAATTGTGTCTCTCTGCGCTGTAATCTGTCACGACCTTACGACTAAATTTAAACTTTTTAAAGAACGAAATATAAGTTATATAATACAAGTGTAAAAATATACCATAACACCAATTTGGCCTTTCTTGCTTACAGTCATATGACAATGATTCCCTTTCAATTTCAAAGATTTGTTACCTTAACGAATAAAATCATTACTTTGTAAGTGCTTTCAAAATCTAAATTATGTGATAGTAGAATGTTATTCCTGAAAAAATACTACCTTTGGTTTACTTTTCCCAACAATGAACTTGTCGCGTTGTAAGCCATTTCTACCATTGTAGCTGCTGGCTGACTGTTAACTCCGTGGCATTCTGGATGTTTGTTGGCCCCGCTTTGCTCGTCATAGTCGTACGTATAGCACTTCCTTATTGTATTTTACGCTTTATTTTTGTAATTTAGATTTAATTTTCTTTAATCAGCCTTGTTATTTTACCAGCCTTGAGAACATTAAAGATGTCTTATTCATCAATTTACAAAATATTTTGTAGAAATAAGATTATAATTAATAAGGAACTTGTTAAAGTAAATATAAACACTAACCATGACAGTAACAATACACAACACTTAATTTTCTTATTAAACCTTTAACTTATCGGACCAAGTGTTCACGGTTTTTCACTTTTAAAATTATATAGTTTATTCTTATTAACATCGGAGAGATGCCTAACCAATTTGTCGAAAATAAAGTGAAAGTATAGTTCATTAACGTTTTGAGATGATATCACTGTCTACGTAATGGTGTCCTTTACACTGCATCATTTTGTTTCACTTGGGTGAATACAGTTGATTCCAGTTAATCGAATAACGGTTATACACATATTCCGCTTTATTGAATAAAATATTATAACTACAAACCTTTTCTTCTTAACCTTTGTAAAAATAATGGTTATATGTATAATGTGTCGGTTATAAGATTTATCCATCGCTGCTCATCCATCTGCCGGAGCTCGCTACTTAGTTAATTTCTGGGGCAATTCTCAAACTTGTTTTTGGGGATTAGCAAGCACGGTGGCTAATCTGTGTCAACTGCGTGAGCCTGTTCGGCTTACAATGTTACGGTCTCCTGCCAATGGCATGCTTTATATCACAGCCTCGATAACTCTTGTAATTTCTGTAGCGTTTTACTCTCCCTTGACAAGTTAGTGCAGTACTAAGGCATAATTTGTACCATAAGTGCACCAGTTAATGAAATAAAAACACAAAAAACCACAAACAAAACAACGTTTACATCGTAGTAAATTCAGATATATTACACTTGTGATTCATCAAAAAGTAAAATCTGAAAATAGCACTTTGCAAAACTAGACTACGTAAAATGGCCTTGTTGCTGTCATAAAAACAAAGTGACCGCCCTTTAGAAAAAAGAATTGACTGGTTTAGTTGTAAATAATTACAAACTCAGTAATAATCTAATAATGCAAATTATAAATAGACATATGACTGATGGTTTTCTAAGGAAATACAGCGACTGAGTGTTAATATCAATAAATACAATTTGCGGCATTGAAAACATGGTACAGTTTATACATTTCTGTGAGAAGTTATATATACTACTAAGCGGAATCAATTGTATTGGCATTTTCTTTCTTATTTACACATTCCTTTTTATCATTGTAAACATAGTTGTACTATGTTTTATTTTCAGTTCAATCTGACCATCATTATCATGATTATGAAAAAAATGTACGGCACCAAATGGATTAAGGACATGAACAAACGTGAACAAGCCAAGTAATAATGTTTAATTTAAATAATAAATAAATAAATAAATAAATAAATAAATACATTTATATAACAATTGAAAGTTATTATAGAGTATCTGTCGTTATACGTCTATACGTCTATAAGTCTACTTAAAGCGTTTGTAAAGATGTCTCTGGAATGCATTTGCATATTTTTATAATAGTCTAACATTTTACCAAGAAGTCAATACATAGCAGGCACAAAACAATGCAAACATATTATATGTGGATGATATGTATAAAGAAAAACCTGCATTACACAATACTGGCGGTCACCTCAAGACAAATGAATTAAACATTTTAGTTAATTAATAGCGATACATAAACTGCGTCGTCCATATAATCGAAATCTCAATCGTAATCTAGACCTGACCATAGTCATTCATAATGTGGATTTAAATTTAAAAGTCGGTTCAGGCAAACCAATATGATAAGATGCTACAATATAACTAAGCTTTGAAGCATAACTTTGTGGATTTTGATTGTTTTCTTTTGCAGGACCCTAGCCAGTAAAACGTTGGTGATGTTGCCCGTAATGGGAGTAACGTGGCTGTTCGGGATCTTGTCCGTGCACGAGTCTGCTATTTCACTACAATATCTATTCGTCATCTTCAACAGCTTTCAGGTTCTCTATGCACTAATGCATTCTATTCTTTATCTTAAACAATTTTCTAGTACACTGTATACTTTTATTCTTTGACTTAAATTATCCTCGCCATCTTTAACAAGTTTTAGGTATACTGTTTACTATCAGGAGCACTGTCCAATTTTAATTCATCAGCCTGCAGGTAGACTGTTAGCATCATTTGTATTCGCCATCTTCTAAAGCTTTCATGTACACTGTCTTCTGTTTACAATAGTTTCGTTATCTTGAGAATGAACGTACAATGTTCACGGTTGACATTTTATTTGTCATCTTAAGAGTATTTGTCTGATTTCCTTCTATGTCATTTTCTGCATGTTGAACGAAATAACATTATCCATCCAAAAATATTTTAAGGTAAAGTAAATTAATGATTAAATGCTAAAATATTATTATCTCACGACATAAATATGAATATATGACAAAGTCCAATGAGCATTGCAACATATATCAAACTCTGAAAAGGCACAGGACAGGTATTTCACGTGCAAGCCAAGTGAAAAGTAAGAACAATATTTTTATGATTCTAAAAGCGCTAACCCGACAGTTACCGCCTTAGTGTTTTCAATGATTTTACATAATTTTGCCATTTGGTCATGTAAAGTGTTACATTTGAAAAAGAAAACTTACTTACGATCGGAGTGCGTTTATCAGTAATAATATATGATTTATTGTCTTCGTGTGACATAACATAAACATAAATAGACAATTTGGATTAAATGTGTAAATATAAATACACAAATCCAGTATATACTTGTCCCGTTTAACATTTTCTATTTCTTCAATAGTTGGCATGAGAAACAAAATACTTCCCATTGTTTTAATTCGTAATTTAACTATTGTTAATCCTATGTCATTAATAGTTGTATCTCTTTATTTCCGGGCAACAAACCTTACTCATTAATGGTATTGATAATATTTTTTCATCTTTTGTTACAGGGACTGTTCATATTCCTTTTCCACTGTGTCATGAACAAGCAGGTCGGTATTATGCTATCAAATTTGTTTCATCACCCAACCAAGAACAATATACAATGTAAAATGATTTACGATAAGCAAACGTTTTATCTTACCTTGATATTGATATTTGTGTAATGTTTACCTTTATGAATATGTGTGTCCGTGTTTGCTTGCATGTCTGTATGGGAGTCCGTGATTTTTGGTGGGTTTGATTTGAATCGCGTGAGTGTTATTGTGCGCATTTTACTATAAATTCTATATGGACCTTCAACATTTTAACCTTTTTTTTCAGCTGCGAGCAGCAATTTCCAAGTCACGTAAACAACTCTCAATGCTTTCCGAGGAGTCGTCGGTAAGAATGTAACTTTTAGTGGTCTTTTTTCTTCAATGAATAATTAACGATAAATGACAATTCTTATTATTTTAAATTTAAGTAATTTTAATTATATTTTAATGATCATAGCATAGTCAAGTTTCGCTGTTTAGACAAAATATCTCATTAACAGAAGAAAATGTTATGACCCTTTGATTGTTTCTGCTATACATACACAAAATATAATTTAATTCTTAACTTCGACTTTATCATTGCCATTAAACCATTGTTGTTTGAATATTCAGAGAAGTCATGGGACTACAGACCACTCATGCAGCCATACTACAATTACACACGTGGAGCCCCCTTCTACTGTTACCAATGACGTAAACACAGACCTCGAGACGGCCACTAACCCCACACCTAAACCCATCATTGAAGACGATCCGTCAGCACTTTTAAGAGAACAATTAAAAAAAAGTCATGCCATCCCTGCGGTAAATTTTCTTCTGAAAGTAACCTCAAAGGATGTTATTGTCTTTAAGCAAAAGAAGTACTTTGAACAAATACATTTTATGTGACCGGCCCGCGAAAGATGAGATTCCCAAATAAAATAATCCAAGCTTATTTTAGGTCTAAACTAATACCATCGAATATAAGTTTATGATGAGAACGACGAAGATTGTCGCAGATTTCATGTTTTTTTTAATTATTACATTATAGTTTGGTTTTAGCTCTAGATACCTGTGTATGTTATTTGCCACTTTTCAGCAGAATCATTTGCATAAACACATTAGAAAAGAAGTACTTTACATAGTTTAAGCCCCCTTGGTACTAAAGCGACAACGTTAAGTAAAACTTTTTTATTCCTGTCTTTCCAAATCCATTTATAATCAAACATATTAAAATGACGTCGTCTCCTGTTAGATTTTCATAACATTTATTTATAACCATTGACAAGAATTATAGCTGTGCTTCAAGATTGAATTGAAGAGCAGAAATGGCAAATACAATTTGAAGAATAATGTAATTGCATGTTATCGATTCATACTTAAAATTGCATGCTTTTGACTTAACATTCGACGCTTAAATATATTATTCCAGCAAACCCAAGTAGGTGAAAACAAATTAAGACGACCTCCTACACAAGTCTTCATTGAGCTTCAAAGAGAGTTAAGAGTAGGTTTAAGTATTTTATGATAACTTTTACTACTATGACTATAACAACTACGACTTCTACTGCTGCTACTTCTACTATTTCCACTACTCCTTCTACCGATGTTGCCACTTCTACGATACAGCTGCTACCACTACTACTGCTACTACTACTACTTCTACTACTACTACAACAACAACTCTTACTACTACAATTACTATTACTACTACCTATACTAGTACTACTACAAGAACCACTACTACTACTACTACAACTATAAGTATATACGAAAATTAAAAATAATGCAAATAATAAAAAATACTACTACTATTTCTGCTGCTTTTACTACTGTTGTTACAACAACAACATCAAAACAACAACAACAACAACAACAACTACTACTACTACTACTCTTCTTCTACTACTACTACTACTACTTCTACTACTACTATTTATGATATGAACAGTCAAAACCCGTTCATAAATTAACAATACTGCGTTTTGTGTATCAGGACCGATTACGAAACATGGCCTATGCACTGACGTCACGAGCCAGTAAGACGTTTAGCTCTGCGCAGCAAGATACAACCTTGATTCCCAAAAATGCAAGCCAACATAGTTTACAACAACAACCACTCGACGATACAGTAGAAATAATTAAGAATAGGGAAGAAAATGAGGATAACGATTTCGCAGTGAGTGGAGGTGTTGGGCCTGAAACTCTTGTCATGGTTTCTGTCGATCGTGAAGATGACGTTAGAGAAGATTGTAAAGAAATAAAAAACAGAAATTCTGAACAATGTAACGAAGTAAGAGACTATTCAAATGAACGATCAGAATCTACGACAGAAAGCAATAGAGCTCACAGAGAAAAAGAAAATGAGCAATGGGAAATAAAACAAGATAAAGACGAGACAAATTAAAAGAAAACACAACCAACTCGTACAAAGACGAATCTGATGGTGAGCTTCAAAGAAGTTGTAGACGTGTTGACACATGATCAAGAAACTGATGATATATTTTGAGAGACTATTATTGAATATTTGTAACATCAGGATACATTTTAGACGTCTTCATGCATTCGTGCATTGAAATATGTGGATATTTTAAATATGATGTGTATCTTGTATTTCGTAGCAACATCGTTAAAGTGAATGAACAATAGAAACCTTAGCCCTAAGGAGGACAAACGACCAAACGAAACTTTTGATTATTTTCCAAATTAAAACAACAACAACACACAAACAAAACAACCTCAAAACCTGGACAAAATCGACCGCCAACGACACTTGTCTTTGCTGTTAACCATGGCAATAGTTAAAGAAGAGACTTTAAACAAAGTGTTTTGCTTAAAATCACGTTTCTTAATAGCAGGAACAACTTTCGAATGACATGCGATTTATTTGTTTTGTAACTTTCTTAAGTTACAATGAGTTTTGACCTTTTTTTTCTATAGTAAGAGTCAAAATCGAGTTAATATCGCTTTGACTGTAGTGTTTTGTCGTCAGATAACATCTATGTTTGAACATGAAAACATCATGTTAAAACATTGATAAATTAAGATTTGTATAATAAGTCTATGATGGAAACTGCGTATTTGGTTGCGTGTTTGTTTAACGAGTGTGTCGACATTTTTGTCTTAAGAAAGTACAGTTAATGTCGGATTCTGATTGAAGAACTAGCGTTTACCCTTTAACTACCTGTACTACTGATGTAAACATAACTTTATTTTTATTTTTTTAAACGTATGATTTCTCAGTCAGTATTCATAATAAACCAGCTTGTATGTATCATTATCAGTTAACAAAAGATAATTTATTAAAAAAAGTACAACACAACAGCAACAAAAAATCCCGTTTTATTTGAAGCTTAATCATCGACATTAGAAAATGGGTTTAAGTAATGGCCGTTATTTCGTTTATTAAGCGTTCTAAATGACTCTCATTTTCAGTCTAAACATAATAATTATATAGTTGATATATTGCAATATTTTGTTGACGTGTGTGTGTGCATGTGCGCACGTGTGTGCGTGTCTGTGTAAATATGCCTTCTTAGTGCATGCAGATAATGGTTACGTAAAAATGCCTTATATTGAAACAAAAATGCAACATATCTACACAAGACATCAGTATTTCATATGTAAAAATATTAGAGAATAGTTTACCCCAAATTGTAGCCATAAATAACTACCATTCATTAAGATATTCTTCAACTTTAAATGCAGAAAAGGAACCATTTTCTGCGACACATTTTATATTTTGTTATGTTAAGAATATTTTCTTAAGTTATTGAGTTTGGTATTTTTATTACTTTAAATAATAAAACATTGTAAGATATAAATAAAATATTGAAATTACAGCGAAGTTAAAGAGAAATAATATTGAGGTCACTGCACTTGAGTTTAAACAATTGTGTGTAATCTTACGTTACCAGGCCCGGGATTTTCTTGAATTTGTCAGCTTCAAAGACTTCTTAATCTAAAACATTCGCTCAGTTGAGCAGTTTTTCGTTACGACATTCTGAACATAACTCAATTCATTTTACAACATGAAGCTCAAAGCAATATCGACTTCAGTCAGTTGGTTATTAAAAAGTAATTTGATTGTCAACTTACAGTTCATTTTTTTGAAAAATACAATCACAACAATGTGTAATCGGATGTTGTATCATATATCTTTCACTACCTTGAGAATCAACCTTTTAATATTTGTAAATCATCTTTCGATTTTCTTTAAACTATTTATTTTTTATTTAAAATTATGTATTTTAATGGGTTCATCATTGTGTAAATACTGCCGATATAAAATGTTATCATTACCATACATTATCATTTTTTGTAATATATCGTTATAAAAATGATGAATGGAAGAATATTTTATTACTTTGAAATAATTTAAATTCGTATTTCAGATAATATATAACACATTCTTGTATTATTGTAAGCATGACTTTATAAAATTTATATTATAACATATAAATATTGTATATCTTTCATTTGTTAATTATTACACTGTTTTATAGTTTTCAAAATGAAAGAGAAAAGTACTGTTGTTAAGTAATTTTTAAAATGTTTACGCTTGAATGTTACTATACTTGACTATATTTGCATGTTATTATAGTGTATAATACTATTCTTTACATGTTGTTTTCATTTTAGCAAATATAATATTAACATACGTGCTTAGTTTCCCCAGACACTTGACAAGACATACTATCAGAAGGTCTCGCCCTTACATGAAGAGTCATTCCTAAATTTTAACTCAATGGAAACACTGTTCCAGAAGGGGATTGGACAAGGTCATGTGTCAATGTTTACTTTGCCTTTTAAAATAACATCTCACATCTTTTAATAAAGAATGTGTAGAAAATCAGTAAGACGTAATATAACAGAAATTACGTATCGATTGAGAATTGTAATATTTTTAGCTACACATGCTACCTTGCGATGCACACGTCTAAATCTTGCTTATGTCATTTAAAAACTATCTATTCATTACTGCATTTGCACAATGACAGTATACACTGCATGTCATTTTTTACACTATAACAATAGTATGCCATTCAAATATCGTATTTACCTGGCGTCAACTACTCGCCAAATACACAGCTAAACTTAGTTTAAAAATACACCATCGCGACTGTCGAGTCTTTGAAACGCACATTATTAAATGTGTTTTATACGTCACAATAAAACTGTATGAGACAGGCATGAAGTCCTAAGGCTTCATAATTATCTAAGTTGTGATGTGCGGGAAGAATGTAAAGTCCGGTTTAAGGGTCAACGTCTATGCGTATATTGTATAGGCTTCATTTTTTTCAGGTGTATTCGCAATGGGCAAATGATTTTGTTTATATATGTCCAGAATGGACATATTTCTGGGTCCCTAAACAATAAATATGATTTAAATATTTAGACAGCCCACCACTTATAAACGGCGAATGCTTGTAGTACAAAAACATAATATACGTGTATATATGGCGGGAACCGAATGCTTTTAATGTTCTTTCAAAGTCTTGATGTTATTTGAATTACTATAAAAGGAAACATCCTTAATAAGGCATATACAAAACAATGACATTTTATGGAAATTTGAATTCATGTTAAAGAGACATATTATAGGTGACCCTTCATTAGTACAATATAAATGTGTTTCGCTATTGGCCCCATGTCAATGCACAATTACCGGCATGATCCTGTAAAGTTTTAAACCATTTTTTAGCTATTTCAACACTCATGGAATATCAATATAAGATGTGGCCACAAGCAAGAGAATTTGTCCTATTAAATCTAATTTGTTTTCCTGATTTTTAATGAATTGCCACTATATATGTATGTATAATTTTCTGTTTTAAAATTTTAAACACTAAATTATAAATTTTAAAGACTTTTGGTATGCTTTATTGTTGTACTTTCAATTTAGAAAGTAAAATATAAGTGCTCTTTCAGCTATGCTATTACTTGCATGAAATAGAGCATTACCACGATTATGTAATCTACCATCTTTCAAGTGCTCTCAAACTATTTAGCATGTGGTAATATAGTATTAGTGTATTATTTTAAACATTCATAATGTTACCATTAAGTCATTTAGAATAATACTATGTACGTTTTAGGAGACACAATTATCATATTCTCTATTGTCTGTATCATATTTGTATATGTATTATGGTGCCGGATGCCTTACATGTATATTATATCAATACACATACTAAATTGTATTATGCTGCCATATCTATTAAACATTTTAGCCACTTGTGTATTGCGTTGGTATATTAACTTGTGCAGTTTACATAATTTAGAATTTTAATGATGTTGGGCGATGTAATTTTGTCAAATGTCTCAAAGTTACCAAACCGAAATGGTTTTTGAGCTTACGTTTTGTTTAAATCGTATGTTTGATATAAGAAACAATATCAGTTTTATATTTAACATAGAAAAGCCAATTTAAAGATGTTGAATTTACATAGAAATTGTCGGTCTGAATAAACAGAAACAACAACCAAAACACCTTTGTGTAAAAGAGAATAAGCCATAAAACGTCATATGCAACAATGAACATTCGATTACTTAAAGCGCCCTTTTCTTCTGACACAAAATGTTCTACGTTAAGTGTGTACTTTAACCGATATCGTTGTTAAAAGCCTGAAAATTGTTTGACAACTAAATAAGTATTCAACTTATTTGCAGGCTTAAATCATCCGCAACATAAGCCAATTGCAGATATCGGTTTTAAATAAAAAGTATCAATTTGCTTGCGTCCTTATTTAAAAGTTGTGAATATAGGACACATTTAAACTTTAAACAGATAAATCAAGCAAATACTTCTCCGGTCTGTCGAGCGTATGGAATATTCAACTCCGTCCATACAGAGGCGCACATGGCTCATTTAAATGTGGAATACCGAAGTCGTAGTAACTGTCATAGATTTAAAATATTCATTTCTGTAAAGCTTAACACCAAGTTCTAGGAAATCATTTGTCCAGTTTGAAACATTGCCGCCAGCTTCAGTCAGCGGCCACGTATCACAAACAAGAAACGTGGCCATGCCAGGAAACCAGGTTTTCAACGATTTAAGAATTTAACACAAATTATTGAGAGCAAACTATTTTTTCGTTTTATAGTTACAGTAACCTTGACCCTGACCCGACTTTCCCCAAATCAATTCGCAAGCTATGTCCTCATGCAAGCTTGTTATATCCAAGGTTTCAGCAAGATCGGTTTAGTCTAACTGACTTTATTGACAGGATGTTTTTCCCCTAATTTTAGTTACAGTGACTCTGACTTTAGTCGGACTGGCCACAAATCCAATCCATAGTTAGGTCTTCATGTAAGCTTGCTATGTCCAAAGTTTCAGCAAGATTGTAATCCAAACTAAAGTTATTGACCTGAAACTGTTTGTATATTTTAGTAGCAGTGACCTTGACCTTAACCCAAATGGCCCCATGTCCAATCACAAGCTAGGTCGTCATGGAAGCTTGCTATATCCAAAGTTTCATCAAGATAAGCTTACTAAAACTAAAGTTATGGACCAGAAACTGTTTGTCTATTTTCATAACAGTGACATTGACCTTGATTCAGCTGGTCTTAAATCCAATTGCAAGCTAAGTCTTCATGCAAACTGAAGTTACTGACCGGAAACGCTCCTGTTTGACGCCGCCCGCAAGCCTGCCCGCCCGCCCACTCTCCCGCCCACTCTCCCGCACACTCTCCCGCCCGCTCTTCCATTCCGCTTCTGTTGCGTTTCCATTTCGTTTTGTTCGCTTCCAGCGCTGCATTTCAAACGCTTCCAGCGTTTCTACCGTTTCTTCCGTTTCTATCGTTTCAAGCGTTCCATTTCGCTCCGTTGCGGTTTTGATTAAAAAAAATCGTTTAATAAATTTCTAAATGTAAAGTACTTCCGGTGTGTTTGCTAAATGACGAAAGAAGTAAACATTCTAGGGAGAGGAAAAAGTTTTCCATCACATATAATGGCCTCGGCAGTAGATTGTTTGCGACGAGGATATTCAGTGTCAGCCACCCGGAGGGAAATTGCAGACAAAAATTCCCTAAACAAACCAGCGCCTGCACATAATCCTCAAAATTCAGGAAGTGCAGTATTGAGAAGATGCCTTAATTAAAATTACAGCTCTCTTAACCGTTTAAGAAGAAATATAACTTTTTGATCCAAACATAGAACAAAATGTATATTGTGGTAATTTCGTACGACTTAAATACCATCGAAGTTTTAATTGTTTAACGAGAAATCTTGCGTTAATTTTTTAAATTGGATATAAGTTATTTTGACGAATTTGCCTGACCTACTTGTCTTCTTCGCCAGACGTCATATTCCGGAATAAACAAACCAGAAATAACTTTCAAATATTGTCCACACAAACCCAGTATACTAAAAAGTAACTTCTCTGTGACGTGTTAATCCGAAAAAGGCGTAATTGTGATACGACCTTAGAATGCGGACGATGGCACGCTCAATTTTTTAAAAACTTGCCCCCGGACGTTTGCCGTTTAACGTCTCTCTGACAATAACGTGTAATATCCAAGAATTTTAAGAAAGTATTACTCACTACAGTCACATTTCATCGTTAAAATGATTATCTCATATAAACATGAACACATGCTGTTTTACGGAAAACAGGCACATACATAAAGTCGCATAAAACAAACAACTTTCTTAGAAAACAAGTGTTGTTTTATTTCGATTTGCACATAATAGCGCCAATTAACGGCTGTTAACAACATTGTTCACGCACTTATGACATGGAGTCGCTAATTACATCACTGTGATTTTAATTTCTCCAAGGTTGTAACAAATAAATGCGGTGAGCAAATAAATGCGGTGTAATTTCTTTCTTTCGCGGAGGGCTCTATGGCTAATACTGCAACATCAAAGAAAATTCTGGGAAACAATCGCCGGTCATTATCATTTGAAGTCGCCGAAAAGTAATATTTTTGTTTCCAACTGACCGACCCATTATTTCTCTCTATACTGTGTAATATGATACCGATCGATAATTGTCTTTAAGCTGCCTTTAAGAAGATGGAGAGGGTGTTGCGTTGCGTACTGTTGAGAGATAAAAAATGATAAGTTCACGTGAACGGCGTGTGCTATTAAAATTATGCAACGTTATTGACGATTTATTTTCGCGGCATAAATAAACGTTTTTAAGAAGTGACAGTGGAGGGGGGGGGGGAATTATTTATATTTAAGGTATAAATTAACTACTAAAGAATAGGTGAGCTATTGAAATAATACATTTGCAATAAACACGAGATGAAAATATACATTAGACTGTGTTTCTTGATGTGTCTTCTCTTGATAACATTATTTACTAAAATAAACGACAAGTAATGAAGAATTTACTATAACAAATCCCCCATCCACGTTTCCCCTTCCTTAACGAAAAAATAGTGGGGTGGGGAAAGGGTGCACCATTGAGGGGTAGTGCTAAATAGAGCATTAGGTCCTTTTATGAGCCAAAACATATTGTTGACCTTAGTGGTTTGTTCTTTTTGTTGTCCTCGCGTAAATCGACTGCCATATGGTGACATTTTCAAACACAGCTGCAAAGCGGATGCATGTGTTCTTGCGATGGGAAAAATACGACAAAACACAGGTAACACTTCCTGTCCTCTAGACAAACAAGGTGTCATAAAAATGCCAATTAGCTTAATTAGTTGGGGTGTCCGCTCATGTCTTAAAATGAGGGATTCAATTAGAGTAGAACATTATGATGTTATGAAAGGGACCCACGCGCATGGATAAATATAATATGAATTTACAAAACGATATAATCTAAATTAATACATTTCTATCTTTAAATGGTTACAAAAATTAAGTACCCGGTAGGGCCCACTTTAGACCACATTTTGGCAGAGAACATTTAAGCCATGAATGGGAAAATAAGCCGTAGCCAGGAGTGTAGACCCTCATTCAAATAGTTGCAACACAAGTAAAGTCAAAAGTTGTATGCAGAGTTTTAATCGCTGTTCCCGAATTCCGATTAATCATATATACGTAATAACGCATTATGGGAACTATGCATTTAGAGATAGGAATTTTGACACGATTGTCCAAATTTACAACATTGTTCATTATAAGATATATAACATTAAGATTAGAAGCATAAGAAAATTAGCTTGACAAAGAGGCAAGATAAAATAAAGTACATATCCATACCCCTGTAACTAAAGTAATGATGTTGCAATGACGGTGATGCTGCAGCTGCTACTGCTGCTTTTGCTGATAATGATGACGGTGATACCGATGTTGTTTATGATTATAATGTAAATGGTAAAAACGGTTACAGTGATGCTGATGCTCATGACGATTTTGATGTAGATCGTGATGACGGTGATGCTGCTGCTGCTGCTGCTGATGATGATGATTAGTGGTGATTATACAGGTAATATGGGATCATGAGGATAATCATGTGTGATCAGGTGATTTTAATGGCGGTAATGATTATTACTTTTTTAATATTTATCATGTTAATGGACGTGATATTAGTTCGTTTTTATTACTGTTGTTTCATTTAACTATCAATCGATGATTGTATACGTGCACTATTTGGCAATCTATGGTTATTCAGACGTTGAACTTTTGGATCATACTTTTCATTGGCTCTGAGTGCCGGGGAGGATGTTTTTAAATTGGTTCTTGATGGGTCACACCTTGCAATAATAATTGTTTGTTTGTTTTATGTTTAGTTGTTTATGTTTTTTTTTGTTATATGAGATGTGTTACCTTCTTTTGGTTGACGTTTAATTTCATTAAGTAGCTTTATTTGGTATCTCACGCAATGCATTCTTTGTAAATGAAAAATACTTTAAGCAAGTGTGTTATCACAAAAAAATGAAAGGCGTAGTTGATCCGGGAACGGACCATGCAGCTACAAAGTAATAAGTAATTGGCGAAAATTCAAACTCGGGTAATGCTGCGACATTGCGCGTAATCAGCTGTGTACACACTATCTTCATATGCCAAACAATGTAGACTAAGAATGTCGATCCAAGGCAGATGTTAAGCTATTCACTTGAATTGATTAAAACATCAGTTTTGACACAAACGCAATTTTATAGTTAAATTGTGTGTTTTATCGTGAGTGATTTTTAGTGCAGTTTCTGTTTTGACGATACACGATGACTTGGACAACTTGTGCGGTCTCGTAACTGTAATGCACGAGTTTGATTTATACGACTTTTTGATAATAATAAAGATTTATTTGTTATTTCTTTCTGCAGAGTACATATAAAAGAGCGTTTATGTTGATAAATTGAAGTCAGTTATTGTGTTTTAAATTTAAATTTATTTCGTACAAAGAAACGGTTGGAATGTTACTATAAATAATCGGGTGACCTAGAAACGCTTGAAGCGGTAGCGAAAATAACTCAACCGTTACGAGCATTCCGTTGATACCGTTTACACCGTTTCAAGCGTTTCTAGCGCTCCGTTGCATTTCCATTTCGATAGCATTCCGTTTCCGTTTCAACAGGAAACGAAAAACGTTTCATTTCCATTTCCACTCCGTTTCGCTTGTAAATTTCATGATTTTCAGTACTGTATGCGATATATAGTTTAAATTGTCTAAAAATGAGGTAATGCTATGTTTACAGTCTTTATTTAAACAAAGGTTATATTTTTGCAACAAGTATGCACTAATCTCTAGAACACGAGTAAGATAGTATTACGTGGGTTGATCGGAAATAACGTAGCTGGCAAATACATTGATATGAAACAAACAAGATGTTCTTAAATGTCAATGTGTACATATCAACAAGAAATACATACACTATGCATGTAGCGGGGCACGTCAAACGTCAAGTCTTAACATAGTCAAATAGCGTCATCGTTTTTCAAAAAACTCGCCGTCGCAAGCGACGCAGCACTGATGATAGTGAATCCATTGATCAAAGATGGAGCGGTACCAATACTCGTCCTACTTGGAAACAACGAGTTTCAGTGATAGTCCAAATACTATTTTTTTGTAATGGAAATCTACGTTATTTCCGATCAACCCTCGTACATCTATTAGATATATTCAAACTGTCGGAGGCCACCCTAAACATGCAATGAGCCATGCAGCTACAATTTAACCATTGTATATTTCCAAACCAATAGAAGAAACTGTTTGTGGCATTCTCCACTTCTGATTGTTCTGATGGATCTCTCCAAAGCCTCCTTTTACTGACAATCTCTAACATTTTGAAGTGCCGTGTGGGTATATGTTTTGGTTTGCCTTTTGTTAAGAGCTTTGTTTCTAGAGTATGTGAATAGAATGAAAACATTATGCATGAAGCAGTATTAAAATTATATACATCGATACATGCATAAGAAACGTGTACCTCTGTACCTTTTTTTGCTTCAACAACTACATTTTTCATTTTTTTAAATAAGGAAAGGTAGCGTGTGCTGATATTTTCTTAAGTTTATTGACTCCTGTATATTGTTGTTATGGTGGTGGTGTTGTTGATGATGATGAGGAGGAGGATGATGATGGGGATGGATGATGAGGATGATGATTATGATGATGAGGAGGATGAGGATGAGGATGATATTGATGCGGATGATCCGCGGTTACAATCATGCATTTTCTATTCGAGACTGGTTGTACAGTTAGGTGTTTTAAGGTAAGGAAACTACGTGGCAATCTATTTTTTAAAAAATCTCGTTTCCTGATCAACCGGGTAATTAGCTCTGACGTTGATATCTAGTTTTAGCCGTATCATTCGAGGTAATGTTATAAACCACATTTATTTAGAGTAAATTATTATTTTTTGCGGCATTTATGAACACTTCTACAAATCAGGGATACTTTAACACTTATTAAATATAGACACACTATAGGATACCACCTTTAATATCCAATGAAACCAGCAGCTAAAAAGGTGAAGTTGAAACTTCTGACAACCCTTAAAGGTACCTAATGACACATCCTGTCGTCACTATAACCTATCTCCAAAGTCTCTCTTTGTGGCAAGTTTGAGTGTGCGGTGTCAAGACATATATGGGAATATGTGTGTTTGTTTGCCTTTTCTCCTTAGGAAATTCGTTTTCTGCTGTGGAATATGTGAAACGTCTGATTTTAAAATAAAACACATACAAGGAAAGAAAATAAGTTGCATTAGGCAATCTTAACCCTATATGCTTCAGTTCATGCGTAAACATTATTTTCCTTTAATTTGCTTCATTAAAAATACAACCAATTATATTTGTATACGTTTTAATAAGAAAACGTACCTGTTGGTGGTATTTGTTTTTAAGTATCAATGCCTTGTCTATCTTGTTCATTTGGTGTACAGTTTGCGTACATTGTTTTAGATTTATGTACATCGGCTCACATGAACAGAACTCGATTTAAAATTATATTCCTGGTACGATTTCACAACACGTCAGTATCCTTGACACAGTAAAAATAGCTTTGTGTTACCTGATTATGCTGATCTTATTTGTTTGCATGTAATATGATAGTTTTTGTCTTCATTGTTCCTTATACAAAAAGTTAGGCAAGACGTGCAAACTTAAACTTTTACGAAAGCGTTTAACGAAAACAGAATGACTTACATTGTTTCCCATATTGACTTAAACTTCCTAGCCCATGTACTTTAAAGGTTAAACTCGTTATGGTCAGTGTAGTAAATTGCTCACTAATATAAACACCTAATTACATTATTTTGCTATTATGACCCAATTAAATTTCTCATTACTATAAACACCTTATTACATTATTTTGCTATTATGAGCCAATTTAATTTCTCATTTATATTAACACCTAATTACATAATGTTCCTATTATGACCCAATTAAATTTCTCATTAATATAAACACCTAACTACATCATTTTGCTATCATGACCCAATTAACGAACCGACATACATATAAAGTTAGCTTACTTTAAAAACTCTGATAATGTTACTGATAAAAATGCACATAATCTAATAATACGTAATCATTAAAATATACAGTATATTACAGTGTAACATTTTAAACCCGTTTTAACTCAGTCAATGTATGTGAGTATTTACATGTAGATTGGCATATACTAGACAAATAAAATATTTTTAACAGTCCGTTTACAATGCAGTAAAAAGCGTTTACGTGAGATTGCGAAATAATCTCGGGTAATTTAATGCTTTATCCAATGCGGTTTTAAAAGATCATGCATAATATTTACATTTGTTAACTTTTTATGATCTGGTTTGAGCAACAAAGAAGCAGATACTCATGTGCATTCGCCGATATGCTAGAATGTACGAGCTAAGTTGAGACAAGAATTGGATAGCTATTTGTTCGTAATCAATTTAAATTGAAACTAATGCTCCATAGATGTGCAGTTGTTGCTGCAAACAACGCTTTTTTTAAATTAACAAATAACACTTATAATCAGCAATAACAGATTGAAATACGACATAACATTAATTTTCAATTGTGATTAGGATAGTGTTGTTAACAAATTATGTTCAATATGATGATAACGATGACGCTGTTGTTGTTGGTGGTGTTGTTGATAATGTTGGGGATGATGATGATGATGAGGATGAGGATGACGACGATGATGATGATACTGATAATAATGATGATAATAATAATAATAATAATAATAATAATAATAATGATAATAATAATATTAATAATAATATAATAATAACTATTATCATTATTTTATTATTATTATTATTATGATGATGACGACGACGATGATGATGATGATGATGATGATGATGATGATGATGATGATGATGATGATGATAAGATGAAGATGACGAAAATAATGATAATAATGACGATGATGATGTTGATGATGACGATGCTGATGTTGCTGCTGCAGCCATGCAACTGCAACAGACAAGCAGCCTTTTATATTGAAAAGGAGAAAGAAGAGAATGAGCAGGATGTACACGCATCCGGGCTTACCTTACATTTTAGTTTGTTTCCGTGTGTTGTTTACTAACAAAGAAAATCGACCTGTAAGGACCTCTAAAAATAATCTAGTGTTTTTTCGTCTTTTGATTCACATGTTCAGACATGTTCAGGCAACCAGGACATAAAAGTAAAGGGACTCACCTTGCAAGCAAATGTTTATCGTTCTGATATCGGATCAAGCAAGATCTCACGCACGTGCTCTCAAGCAAACACACACCCATATACATATATATTATATGCATTCATTTATACGATGAAAGTCGTAGGGCTTAATCCGCTATAAGGTAAATCGAAATATTTTTTTCAATCCTAAAAACTTTCTCAACGAGCCGTCTGGAACATAGGCTTAATACGAGAAGCGTTTCGGGGCATAAATTCTTCTACGAATAAAACAACGATGTTTAATACATATGTTTTGAAATATTAGGAAAGAAATCATATACGATGAGTACAAAAGCAAAAATACAAAAGTTAGCATTGAAGTTTAGCAGCTATTTTCTCTGCATACGAGTAGATCAACTTGTAAAAAGCGGTTCTGAGCGGGCCCAATATGAAGTTATACAACTGTCAAGGTTCTAGATATTTTCTCTAGTTTGAAGACCAAATCTATAAAATTAGACCCAATAAGGCACAGCTTTCCTGTACAATGATGAAAATGTTGATTATATTGAATGAAATCAAGAAAAATCATATAAAAACAAACATAAATTTGAGTTAATATTATGTTTATTACATATTAGTGTAAGTTCGAATTTAGTTGTTAACTTCCAACTGGTTCCCCACTTTTTGTACGAATTTACGCATTTTGATTTACATTGGGAATCCAGAAACGACTTTTTTGACAAATCGGTAATTTTCGTATACTACAATCGAACATTTATTAAACGTCATCTGCAGTCAGCTTAAACCGATAATCCAGTTTCGGTTGATTATCTCAACTTACTACCTTAGCAATGTACTTAATTTCATTTAGTAATCACTAATGTAATTATTTAAGTATAAGTTCAAAATCCTCGATTACAATTATTCACTTTAAATGAAAACGTTTGCTGCAGCCTGCGAAGTGCAACGTGATATTCTGCAATCAAGCTGGGTATGAATGAAGATGAGCTGTAAGCGGTTAGTGTGCTAGACCTTACCCTGATTATGTATTTTATCAAAAGTTTTGATATCATAGTCAGTTTGTTGCATTAGTGGACGTAAATATTGCATTTAATAAAACCAGAAGTTAAGACAAAAGTGACGGATCTATCTGTAAAACAGAATTGAAAGCTGACTAGCGTTTTATTTATTTACACGAACATAGCATTGCAGATGTTGTATGCAATTTATATATTGATAATTGGTAAGCAATGGATCACACATGCGATTACCGTTTATTAAACAAATAATGGCTAAGGACATCAGTAGTTGGCATGTGCTATGGTAACCAGGTTACAGTGCCACTCCAAATTTAATCAAGAACAGGAAGAAGGGCTGTGGGCGGTTAGGTGCTTGAAAACAAGATGAATTGGACTCAACGTATAATTTGCAATACATTAAATCATGATATTACAACACATCCTTACTTTTATTTCATATATAAAATATGGTCTGCTTGTGAATAAAAGACCAACACTGCCAATCACGCTACTTGGTTACAGCCTTCAGAAAGGGTTCTCAGCTCACGAAAAATATTGCTTTAGGTAATGAATCGGTATTTTAAGAGTTGTTTTGAAAAAAGAATGAATAGAACATTTTTTGTACTATGGGCTATATCAATATCAAGTCTCCTAGAAAGTTTTACCCATGTAGCTTATACTATCTTATAGCTTTATAGGTATATCTACCTAGATACTAACTAATTAACGAATAATGCATTATTCTTTTAATTTAAAAGAACACAAATCTAGGCATTGTCTTCGTTAATATTGAATGCACTCATTTTTCGGAGGTTTCAGTCGAGGCTGTTCAGCGATCGAACAACATACTAGAGGTACGCCTATCTAGGCCAAAGATAAAGTGACTTCTTTTTAGGATGACCTGGTATCTTCTTCAAAAAGTGACTGAAGTTTGCCATAACAAATCAGCCTGCCCTTCGTTACGTGTCATTAAATCTGAATTTTGGATCAGGTAGAACAAGAACAAAAACAGATTATATACCACAAGACCACACCATTTTGTAACAATTATAATATTATCTATATACATATAAAGCAACTGTTTTTTACTTCATATTTCTCTGAAAATTAAATAAATAAAAAATGAATTAAATATGTATTTCAGAACAATAATAATATTGTGTGCAAGTAGTGTTTTTATATAAGATGGACATAAGCTATTTTTGGGTTTAAGACATAGTTACATTTTGTTGTGACACTGTTGCTTTAATAAAAACAAAATAATTGTTCAAATAAGTTTACAACACCTATAATAAATAAAATGTACATACCTTTTATTTATGTTAAAACTGAACATTAACATATACAATGCCATTTTACTGTTCAAGATGAAATGTAGTCTGTGTTCTATTATTAACACTTACTTTTCGCAAAGTGTCATGCTATTAATTGTATTTGTTGTTGCTTTAGTTTGAAATGCATAGAATATGTTTTATTTGTGTGTTGTTTTTAACTAAATATTAACAGTTCATATTTACTTAAACCAATAAAGCAAAATCGACTTTGAGGTATTGTAACTGCAGTAATATCACAACTCTCAAGTTACACAAATGTAAACAATGCACCTACCTTGCCACGTGTGTCAGGTAGAGTGTACCTAGTGATGGTCTTTGTTTTCATTAATAAATAGGTTAAATAGGAAGAAGTGTTTGCTGTATTTTTACTTTTTTGCTTGACTTTTAAGAAAAATAGTGTTAATATACGGACACAAAACTAAATTTGGTCTTTTTTTAACTTGCCAGCAATAGCTATTTATGCAGAAATTTAAAAAATCGAAAATACGATTGTTTCCATTATCCTTCTAATGAAATACAACATCACTGTGTGAATTTCCTTCTTTATAAAAACTAGTTGTCTATATGAAGGTTAATAAAAGTGCATTATTGGTCAGGATTTTTTAACTTTGTAAAATGTTAAAAAAATCTGATATCTAGATGAAGAATCTGATTTTTTTCCCCCAAAATGTGTTGTGCTGAATCTGGTATAGTTTCACATGTTTAAAACAAGCAGAACTCATATTTGCCCAAATACCCTCTTAAGACCCAAAGTCCCATGGCCTGTCACGTTTCTATACACAGAATGAATACAATCCTACAAAATTTGGAGAATACCTTACATTAAAGCAGATATTATAATTGTCGGGCTTACTCTGTTTGTTAAGTGACTCATCACAGATTTGTTCTTTTACATTTGGTGTGCATGCAAATACCTTCGTCCTTTGTCTTTTCAAATGTTGGTATATGTTGCAATGCTGAAAGGACTTTGTAATATATTCCTATTCTGTTTAAAACCTTCGAAAATCATTCATATTCCAATAAGTGCATACAGAAATGGACAATAATTGTATCAATCTCTCTTGTCATATCTGTAAAACAAAGAAGTACTTAATCCAGAAAAAGAAACGTTAATAACAAAAGAAAAACATTCAAAATAATGACAAAATATTCGTTCAAATAATTTCGACACAATACTTTATGAAAATGACTCATGAACCTTCAACAGTGTTGGAAGGCATGTTGTAGTCAAATAGCTATGTGATTTGTGACTTACTGGTATATTTACATGCAAACAAAAGATAGCTATAACATTAAATAACGCGTAGATTGAAGTTAATATTATTTATAAAAAAATATAATAAAAACAACCCACCAATTGATTGCAGTTATGGTAGTTGGGTCATATTTAACTGTCGAGTCCACACAAATGAAAGGCATGGGAAAATAGTGATCCTGCAATACATTGACTACTCGGTCAGTTATTCATGCCTGGGAAGAAGTAGTACGAGTACACAATATACACGTATGGCTAAGGAGACTAGTTGCGTCAATTATGTCCAGATATGGTTCGAATGTTAACCTTAATAGTGTAAGCTGTTAAAACGGGAAGTTCAATATATTGTGTAATTCAGATAAACATGAAATGCAGATTTATGAATAAGCAATGTCCGTAACGAATA